>PISX010013399.1:43423-56986 GCA_004024625.1 Mellivora capensis | reverse complement strand
TTATGCTGAGTGAAATAAGTCAAGCAGAGAGAGTCAATTATCATATGGTTTCACTTATTTGTGGAGCATAACAAATAACACGGAGGACATGGGGAGATGGAGAGGAGAAGGGAGTTGAGGGAAATTGGGGGGGAGATGAACCATGAGAGACTATGGACTCTGAAAAACAACCTGAGGGTTTTGAAGGGGCGGGAGGTGGAAGGTTGGGGGAGCCAGGTGGTGGGTATTGTGGAGGGCACGCATTGCATGGAGCACTGGGTGTGGTGTAAAACTATGAACTCTGTTACGCTGAAAAGAAATAAAAAAATAAAATATAAAAAAAAAGGGGAAAAGACTGAAATAATTATCCATTAGCACTTATTTTTATGGAAAACAGGCTAAAATATCTTCGGTCTAATATATACCTTCAGTCTGCTTTAAAATGTTTCTTTTTCAAAATAAAAAGAACCAGCTGTGTTAGGTAGCCTCATATTAAAGTGAAGAACTCTGTTACCTAGCACATTTGTACAACTGCAGAGTCGTGATGACTGATGTGCATAATGATAACCGTGAGGCAGTGTAATGCCCCAAAGTGCCTTTTGAACCAGCCAAAAAAAAAAAATTGTCATGTTCAGCCTACTTTTGTTGTTAAATATATTTTATATTCAAATTCTTAGAAAATGAGGGGTATGTTTATAATGCTTCTGATAATTAACTATGAAATCATAACAGGACTTCATCTTAGCTAAGCCACACAATAGAGATTTTACTATTGAAAAATGAGGAAGATACTGTGTCATCCTACTTATCTTTCCAGATGTTTCCTTTCTTATACTTTTTGGGCTTTCTTGTCTGATGAAATGTGGAATAGATAGTCTTTCACAATTTTAGGCTGTCCAGCCTGATTGTTGACCATCTCAATCTAATGATGCTTTTGAAAGTATATGTTGTCTAAATAGATTATTTTGCCTTCTGCCACTTTACAAGTCTTTTTGTATGATGGTAAAAGAAGATTATAATGTTTTCAGTGGCTCTCAAATGTCCTTTTTGTGTAAGTCAGCTGCCAGCCAAGCATCCTGGATCTATTTTTTAGCATCCATATGAATGTCTGTGATAAATAAGTCATTGCTTATTGGAGCTGCCTTTTGTGAAGCAGATTTTGCACTTACTGTTTCACATGCACAATGACAGCAGTCAACCCAGTTGACTATTACTTGGTCAGTTTCTGTGTCGGAAGTGATGCCAGGTAAAATAGAGAAGAAAAAATCCAAATTCAGTGTGTTTCTGTTGAAACCCAGAAAGATTTCATAATAGAAAAAAAATACACTAATTTGAAGTTTTTCTGGGATTTGTGTTCCCAAAGGAGGAGCTTAAACCATGAAATTCTTTCTCACAACCTAAACCAGATTGTTATGTGGGTCTCTAAGATTAAATTGCTTAATAGGCACACTGACATATTATAAAAGGTATCACATGGCTGTAGTAAACATATGTCAGTAGAAGCTACTTGGCTGTAATAAAGATAGGTCAGAAATGTGGTTCATTTAGTCAAACGCCAGGAAACTCTTTTCATGTGTTGTCTTTCCTAATTGGAGATCAAGGAAATCAGGTACAAAATGAGCATCTTTATCAGCTCAAACACTGGTAGACAATTATGTCTTTAAATATCCAGCAGTTATACTTTGCAATTAAAGTATTAAACTCTCTGTGATGCCCCCATTGCAGAGCAGCCCTCCTCTTCTGTGGCCAATGATACTTTTTCTTTTCTGTGTCGTGTCTGCTTTGGAATCACCATCATTATGGGGCCTGACACTAGTCATGTTAGGCCATGCTGCTGACAATGGTAACTTTCAACAGGGAGAAATAACCAGGGAAAGGACATCCATCATCAAGTAAAATAAGGAGAAACACCTGAGACTTAGAAGGAGTATCAGCAAAGAACTGAATGCAGGGAACCATTTGAGTAGGATTACAAGCATCCTAGAGTATGCAGATTAGCCCTGGATTAAAGGAGATCAAGAATTAACCAACCTCCTTTGTGTAAATGAGCATCCTAGAGTTTGTAGTAATGGAGCCAATAGCCTCACTGTGTTTTGGTGTTGTTAGATTTTTTTTTTAAGTTTAAAGAAACTGAATAAGAATTTTAAGAAAACTGCAGCTGGCCTCACTGTGTTTTGAATCTATTTGGGTGTCATATAAAGAATGAACATACGCAGTACTTAAGAAAGAAAGGTCAATTCTGCCATAGTGATCACTGAAGCATAATGTAGCAGGCTGGGTTGTTTTTTGTTTTTTTTTTCCTTCTTCCAACTCATCAGTTCTAGAACATTTAAACTTATCTTTTCAGGAAGTTCTGGGCTTTTAAAAAAATCTCCTGCATCCGTTGTAATCCAGATTAACAGCACTTTAAAGCCAACTCCACACCTGCAGGAACATATTACAAACATCAGGTAATTTGTATGTAAATAGAGTTGGGTGGTTTCAGTAACAGGGTCTCTGGTTTTTCATTGCCCTTCCTATTTATTAGCCTCTAAACAGATTAATTGGTATGACTCAGTATATCTGCCAGTTGTCTCTTATTTTATGGAATGTACTGCTTCAATTATAGTTAACAACCAGCCTGACAAGATTTGTTGTGGCTACAGTGCTTTGTTCACTTCGTAGCATTAATAGTGGCATTTGTATGGTACCCAGAATAGACCACTGGATTCATCATCCCTATCCAAAGAAAAGTAGTTCCTTGATTTTCAGTGTAATGCTTCTGGATATCTAATGGCATTTTTGCAGATGGTGAATAAGAAAGAAATAAAATTGTAACCTCAGCATGTGCTGTAACTCTTGGTTTATAGTTCCTGAGAGGTGTAGAAATAACTACATATATTCACCCATGATTTCAAAATTGCCTCTCTAATTCAAGTCATTGAAGTTGAATTTCACCTAAAGTCATTTGAACTCTTTTTTTATTCAAAGCCCTGTCCAAGATTAGCTTGAATATCACATTCTTCGGTCATTTCAACTTTCTTCCTCTGAGACTTCTAACCTTGGCTATCATTAGTTCCATATATACTTCTGTCCAGTTGTCTCCTTTCCTTAGCCATTAGCTCTTTGAGGACATCAACCATGCTATCTTTTATTGCTTGTACAGTCTTCATTGAATATATTCATTCATTTTTTTTTTTAGTTAACAAATACTCTATGTGCTCTTCCTACTATTGGGCAATGATCTAGACAAGAGGTTGGCAACCTATAGTTAGTGGGCCAGATCTAGCCTACAGGGCTGGAAATAAGAATTTTTTTTTGTACTTTTATATTTTATGACCCATTTTCAAAGGGTCATAAAAACAAGCAAGAATATGTGATAAAGACCGTATGTGTCTAGCAAAGCTTAAAATATTTATCATCTGGCCCTTTAGAAGGAAAAGATTGCCAGCCCTTGTTCTAGTTGCTGGGGATACAATGAACAAAACAGACCAAAAAAAATCCTACTTTTTTGGACCCTAAATTCTATTTATACATTTATTTTCCACAGAATAAGAATCCATCTTAGTCATCTCCATAGTACTTACATATAATATGTGATCAACGAATATTTGTGAAATGAAGACATATATGCATTTCATTCTCCAATAATATACAATATAGAAAAACATTTCTATATAACGTAATTAAATGTACTTTTTTAAGATTTTATTTATTTATTTGACAGAGAGAGATCACAAGTAGGCAGAGAGGCAGGCAGAGAGAGAGAGGAGGAAGCAGGCTCCCTGCTGAGCAGAGAGCCCGATGTGGGACTCGATCCCAGGACCCTGAGATCATAATCTGAGCCGAAGGCAGAGGCTTAACCCACTGAGCCACCCAGGTGCCCCTTAAATGTATTTTTTAAAGTTTCATTTTAGGAGTCTTTTCCTAGATAGTTTTCATAGAAAAAAAAAAGTAAAACTCTACTTATTTGTCAAAGACATTTTATTCTCGTACTTAATGAAATGGTCTCCCATCTTAATGTAACTTTTGTTTCTAATGAGGTCTTGATTATCTAGCCTCCTTATGAGAGGTAATCATAATTGTACTTGATTCTGAAAGCTTTCTAAAACGGTGGGTGTTTCATAAGAGATCATTTTGTATATGTCACAGTTAAAACGATGAGTTAGTCTTCCAGGAGTCTTCATCCTTGAATTCTCCAAGTGTGTGGTGTTGAAGAGCTGAAAGATAACATTTTATTCCACATTAGAAAAGACAGTCTTTGCTTTAGACTCGCAACTTTTTAAGATGTTGGGCTATAGACTAGCCACTAATTCCCCCAAAAGAGTGTACAACCCTTAGAAACTGAGGGTTGGATACTAGGGATGAGTTGAGTGCCGGAAGGAGAGTGGAAGGGATCAAAGGGCCAGTGAAAGTATGCCAGAAGTGGAAAGGGTGGGATTTGTAGAACCCAGCAGATTATGGTGGTGACAAAGAGGAATATGTAATTACCTTTTCCACCCCCTAAGTGGCGGAGTTCCCTACTCAGAGCCATTACTCCCAGCACTCCCCACCCAGTTAACTATCGTTACACCTACTTATCCCCGCCCCAAACCATCCCTACAACAGAGGAATTTCCTATACTCTCCTGTCTTTCAAACATTCAAAACTGGAAGTAGATGAGGCAGCATATCTAAAAAGAAAAATGACATAATCTTCTATTGAAATCTTTATTTCCACTGGCCCTTTAATCTGAACTGCACTTACTCCTAGTATACTGCACACTTCCTTTTAAATACCGCACAACTGTTAATCTACATGCTTTGTTTATTAAGAAATTGCTCATTCCACATTCCTTGCATAGATTTAGAGATGACAAAATGAAAGTTTAAAATGCAGTAATGGAGAATCTTAATTATAAATGAAGGAAATTGCAGCATACTATTGTATGTACTGATCTACTTTCAGATTCTTGACCTTTGTGAAGACTAATGAGATCACATATCTAGTATAGGAATGGATAAAAATTTTAATACACCTGCCTAATTTGTATTGCTAGGAATTTTGTAAAATGGAGAATTACACCAGCAAATCTGGATGTGCTATCCCTTTAATTGCACCTACTGCTCCCCGTCACCAATCCATCCCATCCTCTCCTGTCTATGGTTAATACATACAAAGTCATAACATTATGGAGTAGCAAACACAGAAAATCATGGGTTTGTTCTCTAAATGTAGATAACTCATACCCAGCAAAGTTTAATTAAATTTACTGGTTAAACTTCCCTAGAATTCTGGACAATGATGATGGAAAAGCAACATTTTGTTACATCCAATTTTGGCAAAGGACTTATCTCTATGCAAAACAGTCTTTCATAATAAAATCAGTTTGAATCAGTTTCTCTTATGTAGCAAAGAAAAGACTTCTCACTCCGGAAAGGTTCTAGATCTTTGAACTCTATTTCTAAAGGATCATACTCATGCATATAAAATAACCCATCAGGCCATGAATGTACTCAGTAGTATTAATTGAGGAAATAATATGAACATAGTGTGGTACAAAGTATAAAAGTAGAAAGCACTCTTCCCTTTCCTTGGGGAAATCAAGACTTACAAAAATAAAACAATTATATACAATAATAAACATGGACTAAAATGTTTATAAGTTCTGATATGTCCTAGATTTTTCCAAAATCATCTAATTCATTATCACATTGTATGTTTACATTTTATTTTTAAAAAATAGCCTCTGTGACCTCAGGGAAGGACAAGATCACTGCAGCTTGAAATACTATGAGAAGGCTTCACAGAAGCAGGAGGGCAGTTTGCTCATCTTATAAATATTATATCATCTCTTTAAAGATAATTTTCTAATTATACTTTTTTCTCTTTCCCCTTAAATTTCTTACTACTTGATTTTTTTCTTTTGTCTTCCTTTTTCACTCATTTATCATAACCCAGAATTTTTTCTTTTGTCTTCCTTTTTCACTCATTTATCATAACCCAGAATTGGAAGCAATTCCACATCTTTTGGATTAATGTTTATATTGTTTAACACTGCTTCTACCAGAGTCCTCATCCAAACACATTTCATTATGCTAGTTTAAAGTAATAGGGAATAAATTATTGTAGACCATTTGAACTCAGTAAACCAACATTTGAACTAATTCATCATGATCAGGCAGCAAGTCTAATTCTGTTGTCATTTTATAAACACTTACTCCATGGTTTAAAGAAAAGAAAATTATTGGTGCCTGGGTGGATCAGTTGGCTAAGTGTCTGCCTTCAGCTCAGGCGATGATCTCAGGATCCTGGCATCCGAGCCCCAGGTTGGGCTCTCTGCTCAGTGGGGAGTCTGCTTCTCCCTCTCCCTTTGTGCTCGCTCGCTCTCACTTTCTCTCTCAAATAAATAAATAAAATCTTTAAAAAAATAAAATTAAAAAGAACATAAAAAATTATTTAGGAACTCTCAACAGTCTACCTTGATTCTTGTTTCTTTTTTCTTATCAATAAAATAATAAAAATGAGCAGTTCAAATCATCTCTCTCACAACTTTCACAAAGCACGACAGTAATGTATAATTTATGTATCTTTCATCGTAAAGCTGAAAATCAGTGACAGGACCAAAAGGGATGAGAAGGGTGTGGGGGGAAGGGTATCTTTCTGGATAAAATGATGGTAGTTTTCCTCAGCTTTCAAAAAAAATTATATGCAAGGATGAGAGAGATAGCATTTTTGTAAACTGTTATTAAAATGTATTGCCAGTAAAAATTTGAGCAGCTAAGGCTTATTTTCTCAGATCTATTTACAAACATCATCTCCACATTCCTCTAGCCCTGTTTTTATTAAAAGGAACCCTACAGGCAAAAATACAATTTTTCCAAGGTTGGACATAGGGCTGATACCAGAACCAGTAAAATAATGTTATAGAGAGCCAAATGCTGAGTTAAGACTCCCAGTGCTGATGCTCATCAGACCCCAGAATAGGTGTCTCTTGCACAGTAATCAAGCTGTTAGCCACAGAAGTGGAACTCTGTGGAGATAGAACCGCTCACCTGCAAAATCAGGTACCTCTGAAAATGAATGGCACTATAGTATTGGGCCAAATCCTGCTGACCCTGGCACTGAGAATGCAATCTTGTATGCTAAATCAAATAAGTTGAAGTCTTGGGGCCAGAATGCTACCAAGCCCTTCCTAAACTTTAAATGGTTGGAAAGACCTGTTATGGAAACTGGCTTGGATTCTAAGTGCCCAGTAGGCAATTTTATTTTGTTTTATTCTATTCTATCTTATTTTTGGTGAGCAGAACTGGCCGTATGAGATAAACCTACATAAGCAGTGAGTTCTTGATTTTTATATTTATTTCTCATATAGATCTAAAATCAGTAGCTTATTCATTCACATGTAGCTGTAAAACTAAAGGGGATAAAGGAATAGCATATGACAGTGTTGAAAAATTCAGGATGGGAAAGAATACCCAGAACTGCTTGACATTTTATTAATCCCTGCTGGAAAACATGTTGCAAAAAAAGTTTTCAAGTCCTTCCTTTTGTTTCTCTCTCTCTCTCTCTCTATATATATATATACATACGTATACGTATACGTATGTACATATATGTATATACGTATACATATACGTATATATACATATATATATATATACGTATATATATGTATACGTATACGTATGTATATATATGTATATATATATATAATTTCTCACATTGAGTTTTATTTTAGTGTCCATTAAATCTGGCTGATTTCTTAAATCATGGATTTTACTGTGAATTAGATTGTGTTTATTAGAGCACCAGTGAATGAAGCTTCAATCCTAAAATGAGCTAGGAAACTCCCAAATGAGAAAATATGGGATTTTCCAAGAAACGTTTTTTGTTATTATCTTCCAGCACCCTTCCTGCCCTTCCTATTCTTAAGCTTTTTCTCTAGCTAAGGATGACAGTTCTGTACTTTCTAACTCCTCCACTTCTAGAAACAGGAATAGAAGTCTTGAGAGTTCAGAAAGGAAGTTTGCTCAGCCCTCAGGATTCCTGATGCCAGCTGTTTCTAATCTTCCTGAATAATGGCTCATACCTAAAAGGTTTTGGATTTAAATAATTTTGGATTTAAAATGGCTTTCCAAATCTACATAAATCTACATAAATAATGTCTAGATTATTTGCTAGTTTAAATTATCTGTGCCACTGTTTCTCTCCATTAGCCTCAATAATTGAGAGTTGACTATATCTGATATCTATAAAAAGAAATGAACATTCTGAATAGTACATTTTAATGGCTGCAATTTCAGATACACATAGCCAGGCCATGCTACCTCATTTTTGCTCACAGTGGTATATAGATGTACCCCTATTTACACAAACTCAGTAAATGAAAATACTATTTTACAAAACTGAGAAGCAAGGAAGGTGATTTTATTCCCTTTCAGGGATCTCTTACTTTTAAAAGAAATTCGCTGCAGGGTTACTTTAGTTAGTCACTTACCTTTTTACATTAAGACATCTCTGTTTTAAAGGAAAAATATCAAATTTATGGATAACTTCACTGGAACAAATATAGTGTGTGTCACCTGGATCTCCAAGGATGGGCTAGAAAATAGTTACTGCCTGTCGTTCACTGGCTGCATATTCTGTCTTTTCTTTAAAAGTATGTAGATGCCTTTAAAGCGGTTTTTAAATGTTTGAGGAACAGTAGTCCCTACAAAGCCCTCTGTGAACTCAAGAAGATGGAGTGTACTTATGACTTGTGATTGATAAGGATGCCTGTAATTTTCAACAGAGGTCACTGTTTAAACAGTGACCCAGGTATCTATCTGTCAATCTCTGTCAAATAGCTTATTTGTTATTCGTTTGTTCTGCAGCCCTTAGATAGCTTTTATTCTTTCCACACGGTTCATCCTCCCCCTTTTCCCAGTGTTGCATTCTAAATGTTGATCAAGAAATTCACCTACCCAATCTGCATAATAAGAATGTTACTTAGTTTTACTTTAATCTTAGCTATCTTAGACCTTTTCTTCTTACTTCTTTTTCCAACTAAAATAAAGAAGATTTTTGATGTATGCAGAGACTGTTTTTTTTTTGTTTTGTTTTGTTTTTAGGGAAACTTAAAATTGTACAACTTCAAAGAATTTCCAAATGTTGCATTTTCAAATATGTTTTATCTTGTTTTTCTTTAAACTTCCTATTGTTCTACGTAGTCCCAGTGATGGGTGAAGACACTGAATTTTATACTCTGTATATACTCTGTGTTCCACATCTTGTAAGCAGTTATAATTTTCCCACAAATAGCAATCCTTTTATGGAATTCATTACCCAAAGCTGGCTTATTTCTAATGAATTTGTTTTAGACCATGATTTTAAAATATTCTAATTTCCACGTGTATGTTTTCCCCCTCTAGATAGAACATGGATACATGCTGACTGCATTCTAACCATATAGCTACCTTGGGTCCATTTTGCCAAGATTTAGATTCTAGAAGGGCTGGCTACTCAACCTTCCTCCTCCCATCTAAGCTGGCTTGCCTGCCTGCCTGCCTCCCACTCCCCTTCCTTCCCTTCCTTTTTTCCTCCCTTTCTTTTCTGTATGTGTTAAGGGGAGTTAAATGGAAAAGAAAAGCCTCAGTTCTTTTCACTTCTGTGGCAAAGGATTATAGGACAGTGAAATGAAAGTAAAACAGAGAAAAATTTTATGGAAGTACATTCGAAGGGAGGAGTGGGCCAGTCAAGAGAGACAAATCTGGGGTGTGGACTTAAATCAGTTTTATTCTTTTGGGTGGGTCCTAGTGTTGCAACATTTGAGTGACAGTCCTGGAGTATATAGTAATTAGCCAGCTACACGTGTCCTTTCCCCAAATGCATTCCAAATGCCTGCAAGGGGTAGGAAACTGCAACATTATTTCTATTCTAGGTCAAATAAGGACTGGGGGGTGCTTTCTACACAAGTGCAACAAGCACAAAAAACTCAACTCTTCTCTTCCCAAATGTTGTAACCACAGACATACTACTAGTTGGATAGAATGGGGTGGTCCCTGGGTGGTCCTAGGTTAGGGCTTTCCACCAGGACATCTAAGGTCCATCTTCCTGTCTCTCATGCCTAGCTTCCTGCCTAACATATGCATTAATGTATTTATTCTTCATCTGTTTCCTAGAAAGATTGCAGGTAGTTTACAACCAAAGCTATTAAAATGAGATTAAAAGGGGGGCACCTGCGTGGCTCAGTAGGTTAAGCCCTCTGCCTTCAGCTCAGGTCATGATCCCCGGGGCCCTGGGATCAAGTCCTGTGTCTGGCTCTCTGCACAGCAGAGAGCCTGCTTCTCCCTCTCCCTCTGCCTGCTGCTCCCCCTGCTTGTTCTGTCTGTCAAATAAATAAACAAAATATTTTTTTAAAAAAGATTTTATTTTTAAGAAATCTTTACACCCAACATGGAGTTTGAACTCACAACCCTGGGATCAAGAGTCATATGCTCCACCGACTAAGCCAGCCAGGCACCCCTTTGGATCCCTAAGATTTAGCAGTGAACCTGGATCCTCACAGTAAAGACTACATTTCTCAACCTCTCTTGCAGCTATGTGTGGTCATATGACTAAATATGCATTTGAAGTAATGTTCTCTCTCACTCTCTCTATCAAATAAATAAATAAAATCTTGAAAAAAAAAGAGGAAAAATTTTAGGCAATTATTCCAAATACTGAAATTAAGGATGGTTACTATTATTGAGCAGTAAGTTTATTTTTCCCTGTGTTTATTTTCTAAAAATTTTTTGAGTATAGTTGACATACAACATTACATTAGTTTCAGGTGTAAAACATAGTGATTCTGCTTCTCTTTACATTATGCTGTGCTCACCACAAGTGTAGTTATCATCTGTCACCATACAACACTATTACAATATCACTGACTATACTCCTTATACTGTTGAGCATTAAATATAGCTATGAGCTTCCTACAAGTGAAGAAAGAAAGAAAAACAAGATATATTTTATAGCTGTCATTATGACAAAATGAAGTCAGTTTAAAATGGAAGACAAAGAACAGCATTTTCTTTAATAGCAGTTTGAGGTACAAGCTAGAGAGAGATGATACAAATTCATCTCTAAAATACAAATGATACAAAAATATTCTTCATGGTCATTTGTTTCATCAACAAGCCACTTTCATATTACCTTTGACTGTGTTTGTTCACTTATGAAGCACAATTAAATATCACTGCACTTATGGAATACATGTGTAAGATGTTGTAGAAAACAATATTCATTCTGGAATAAGTTCCCTTCCCACTCCGTACTCCCCTTTCCCCATATGCACATTTCTTTCCTTTTCCTACCCCCAGAGTTAAGTGCCTGGTGATAGTTTGGGATCTGGAAAAATTTCATTTATTTATGTTATAAAATCATAATTCCACTTGCAAGCATGCCAATCACCAACTTTGTGGATCTCTCTTTTTTCAAATTATAAATGATTTCAAATGTAGAGGAAATGTGAACCCTACAGCTATTTAACCAGAAAGCCTTATTAGAAGGAGTTTGTGATTAATAACTATTGCCATATCTGCCAATAGAAGTTATTTGCATATCGGTGCTAGAACCATAAAAATTTATAGAGGAAAATAATCTTAGTATACGCTTATAAACTCTTCCCTTTACATAAAGGTTAAAGACTTGTGCAGGTTCACTTACCTTGTTAGTAAAGGAGTTGATGCTGGACTCATGTCCTCTGATGACCATTCTAGCACTTTTTCCACTATACCATATTACAGATTTGTAGGATTATATATGCATTCAGTTTGCTGTTGCATCCCCATCTGTGACAAAACCAAGCCTCATAATGTCTTTTCCCTCTCTATACAAAATTTGCATTCCTGATTATTATGTAGACTCTCAGTTTTTAAGATCCATAATGAAATTGTCTATATGACAGATTATTGAGTCTTTGATGCATTCAATCAACAAATGTTTGTGAAAAATATAGTTAATAATTTGAGGCCCATTTGGTTAAAAGTCATGGCTGCTTTCATTACACTTAAATTACTCTAATTCTGTATTTTAGGGAAGCAAAACCAGGAACCGGGTTTTACTGATACTTGAAGTAATAGTATACCTCTTAGTCAAATGAAACCTTGCCTTTTTTGCCCTTATTTTTATTTTTAATATTCTATGTGCTCTTGCTTTTTACTAAGAGCAGTATTTACCACTGCATTACCACAAACAGTAAATATATATCTCTCCTACCCTCACCACTCTTTTCTCTACTTAGGGAACTACATGAAGATTTTGATTGTTCACTGCTTAATGGCCTCCCTAGTGGCCTATCTGTTCACCAGCAGCAGTCCTGAACTGAGGACACAAGAAAGTAAATCTAGTGATCTCAAGAAAGGAATGGAAGGCTTTTAAATCTTTTACAGGGCAGATTCAGGCAGGGCGTACCTGCTTTATTATCTAAAGTGTTGCCATTTTCCTTTCATGCCTTTGGAGATCCCAGGGAAAGGGCAGTTAGTTGAGTAAAACTGCTATCTCAGAGAGATTTCACAAACAAGGGCAGTTCATTTCAGCCTAGAGGAAAAGTGGATGTCTATTCTTATAGGACTTTTGTTTTTGTTGCCTATAAACTTTGAAATCAAATAGTGGAAAATTTGGATATTCTCTTACCTCTGTCCCTCTGTACCTGCATCCCAACCCCTCCCCCACATTTTTTAGACCAAATAGTGGCATATAGATTGATGGACGATTCCTTAGTTCCTGGCTTCTATCTAGAATGCTCTGTCCATTCTTAATATGTGTAAACATGCATTAGAAGATGTGATTTGTACACATACATGCGCACGCATACACACACACACAATGAGATATTACTTGTCCATCAAAAAGAATGGGATCCTGTCATTTGCAACGACATGGATGGAACTAGAGGGTATTATACTAAGTGAAATAAGTTAGTCAGATAAATACAAAATATCATATGATTTCACTCATATGTGGAATTTAAGAAAAAAATGGATGAACATAGGTGAAGGGAAGGAAAAATAAATTAAGACGAAAACAAATTGGGAGGCAAATCATAAGAGATTCTTTAACTCCAGGAAATAAACTGAGGGTTGCTGGAAAGGAGGTGGTTGGGAAGATGGGGTAATGGATGATGGGCATTGAGGAGAGCACTTGAAGTGATGAGTACCGGGTGTTGTATGCAAGTGATGAATCACTAAAGACTACCTCTGAAACTAATAATACAGTATGTTACTTAAATTGAATTTAAATTAAAAAAATTTTAAAATGCACTTGAAAGAATTCTAACCTTAGATTCAAGCCCAAGATAATGACCAAGATTAAGTAGACTGAGCATCTCATTCATATCAATTCCAATTCATAATCTTATTTTATTTAAGTGGTTATGTTTGTCCTTTTGAATTCCAATTAGCCAAAGGATGACAGTAATGATAATAATACACACTGCCAAGGGAAATTATTTCCTCTGCCTCCACAACTCCCAGAGTTCACTTCGTGAAAGCTCTGTGGACATAGTTTCTTTTGTCCAATACCTAACCTCCCCGTTTGGGCAATATTAAAAAAAAAAAAAAAAGAAAGAAAGAAAAAGATCTAGGGGCAGAACTCATTCAA
>PISX010013399.1:0-43323 GCA_004024625.1 Mellivora capensis | reverse complement strand
CAATATTATTTAGTTCTTAAATTCATTCTCTATATTACTTTTCATAAAACTTCTAATCTTCTTTATGTTAAAAATAATAAATAACTGTATCTTAGTGTAAACCATAAACTAGTACCTCCACTTTTGCCCCTTTATCCTACTTCATTTTCTTCATAGCATTTATCACTACTGGCTGTCCAGTTACTCATTCACTGTCTGTGTCTTCCTCCCCCACTGAAGTGTAAACTCCATGAAAGAAGAAAGTTTTGACTCTTCTATTCTTCCAAAGACTGCCCAGTACCTTGAATAGTCTGGCAAATATTTATAGTAATTGTTCAGTATTTGTTGAATTAATGATTAATATGCATGAACTCTACAATTTGCCCATTTCAAGTGATGTGATGAATATTTTGCATTCCTGAGAAATCTCCCCCAGATTGGATAATTACCATTATCCTCTTTGGCCATTTGACTGCCAACATGACAGTATCCTAGGTGCCATAATAAAAAGGCTTAAGTGATTTCTGTGTCCACATGCCTTTATGTTTTACTTAACAATATGCAGTCTTCCATTAACAGCATTCATTCATTCATTGATTCAATAAATATCCACTGAGAACGTACAGTGAGCCAGATACTGATCTGGAAAGAGAGACATAGAGATAATTAAGATAATGTATGATTGCCATAATTCCATTAGAACATTATTCCAGAAAAAAAATTCAGAATCTCTACCATCTTCATAGTTGTTTTTGTATTTCTTTACAAAATTGTACTTCAGACTTGTTTTTGTGACACCACCCTTTTTTTGTTACCTTCTTGTTTCGCATCTGTCATTGATGTTTCCTTTTCTCCCTGCATGTGAAATGTTCTCATTGACCATTTTCCACACTTAGCCCTTGCTCTTCTCACTCTACTTGAGATTCTCTCTGTGTGACCTTACCCACTCTTATGTTTTTAACTATCATGCGAATGTTCCCAACTTTGTAGCTGAAGCCCACAGTTCCATCTGGAACTTCAGACTTGCATAGTCAAATGCCTGCTAGACATTTCTACTTGGATATCTCAGAGGCATCTTCAATTCAACTTGTCCAAATCTTAACTCTGCTTTTTTCTCTAAAATCTCTTCATTTTTTGACTCTTCATAGGCAGTACCACTATCTAGCCAGTCACTTTGGCTTGGAACTGAGCATGAATCTTGATTCTTCCTTTTCTATAAATCAAAACTACTATAGCAGTCTTTTAAACAGTACTTCCAACTTCCAATCTTGTTTACCAATTCACCCACCCAAGTTTCATAATTTTGTTCACTGTGTCCTTCTTCCTGGACTGCTTTCCCTTATTATTTTCACCTGATTTACTCCTGCTTATCCTTTGAAACTCAGTTTGTCCCTAGAACCAGAAGCACTGAATATACCTCCTCAGTCTTCCCAGGATACTTTCAGCTCATTACCTTCACTGAATTCCCACAGCTCTTTATGTTGGTTTCTTTACCTACTTGTCTCTCATATTATACAATGAACTCTCCAGGGTCACAATGTCTTATTCATGTTTGTAGATCAAGCATTAAGTATGTCACTTGAAAATTCATAGGCCCCTCAGAAATGTTTGAATAAATTAATAGGTAAATGAACAAAAGAACAAACAGGCAAATAAAGGTGGCTTTAAGGTGCAATATTAGGATATCAAAGAATATAAAATTATATTCTTTCTACTTTAGATATCAATCTTACAAATTGATTAGGAAAAACAAACATGTGAAAGAGCTGTAATATTCCAGTTCACATATTATGTTCCACTACTGTTTCATCAGCTTTTGCCCATTTGACAATGATGTTAAAGAGTGTCGGCTTAGGCAAACTCCCAGTGGTCTGGAATACATGTTGAATATTTTGTTAGAAACTCTTTTGCTGGGGTGCCTGGGTGCCTCAGTGGGTTAAGCCTCTGCCTTTGGCTCAGGTCATGATCTCAGGGTCCTGGGATCTAGACCAGCATCAAGCTCTCTGCTCAGCAGGGAGCCTGCTTCCCCCTCTGCTTCCCCCTCTGATCTCTCTCTCTGTCAAATAAATAAATAAAATCTTAAAAAAAAAAAAAAAAGAAAGAAAGAAACTTTTGCCCATGGCTTGATTCCATGTATCCCTTGACTGTAGGCCTAATTTGCACGACTGCTATACATGAAAAATGCTTCTTAGTTCCTCCTTCAAATATATAAAACTGATTTTGATCAGTGTCACCAAACCCCAGGCCTCTAGAAATCCCTTTGTACAAAAAAGTTCATCATCACCTTTTCACAACTATACCCAGGTATGGTAGGTTAAGTTAGTTTCAGTGGAGTCTTATCAGACCTGTTTCCTAATAAAAATGACCTCAAGTGTAGTTTTCTGTGAGAAAACGTTTATTCCTTTGAGCAGATCAGAGACTCCACAAATGTCTCTGGAACAGTCATGCAGAGGTTACTTTATATAGAAGACTTTGACCTTGAACATGAGGGATCTGAATGGTTAAAGTGACCTATCAAGCAAAAGGGTAAATGCCTCTGTTGTTGAGATTTTAAAATAACAGTATCTTCTCACTGAATTCATGGGAATGGAAAAGTTGAGTGAGCAGGCCACTTGAGAAGAAGAATGCAAAACAAAAACCAATATTATTATATCCATTTGTCATTTATTAACAAAAAGCTTAAAATAGGCATTGAATCTTATACCATTTTTAGTATTCATTCCAGCACAGTGTTGAGTAGTCTTCCCTCCAAAGCATGTTACTCCTTCTTAGTCCTCTGTCTCTAACTAAAGCGCCTCATCACCTAGTTTAAAAACCCTCGAAGCCAACTCTGACTCAAGCCTTTCATTGATCCCCTGGATCTAGTGATCACCTATTTAGATTTTACCAGTTGAAACTGCTGTACCTCTAAGTACTCTAAAATTCTCTTATTTGAACACAGCTACCTCTCCTTCCATCTTTCATAGCCCATCAGACCCACTGTACTTGTGTTTTTCCATGTGGTGTTCTACAAGGCTTTGTCCCATTTGTTTTCCCTCTTGCTCTCATTTCTATCCCTATCCAACTATGACTCTTCTGTCAGTCATTTTTTAAAAGATTTATTTATTTATGTATTTATTTGAGAGGCCAGGGCGGGGTCAGTAGGAGAAGGAGAGAGAATCTCAAGCAGACTCCCCACTTAGCACACAGCCCAATGCACAGCTTGATCTCACAGCCCTGAGGTCATGACCTGAGCCAAAATAAAGAATTGGACACTTAACCAACTAAGCCACCCAGGCACCCCTCTGCTGTCAGTCATTTTAGCACTATACCCAAGAATACTCTTCATTCACTGATTAACCAATTCTTCAGTTACTCTTGGCTTTAAAATCACTAACCCTGGAAATAGTCACTAACAATTTTGTCCTCTATTGCCTCTACACTAATTTGTACTGTTAGGTAGTTGATGAAGTTCTAGAACATAGGTGAGGTTCGGTGGGGTGAGGTACGGAACCAATGGCTAAGAAAGAATTCTTAAGACGTCTCTGGTGCAGAAAGGTGGTTTATTAAAGCACAGGGACAGGACCTGTGGGCAGGAAGAGCTGCTGCCCCGAGTTGTGAGGGATGGCAGGTTATGAACCCTGCTGTTGGGGGAAGGTGAGGGAAAGGGAGGTTTCAACGGAGCTTTCATATGCTAAAGAGGGCCTACAAGGTGCTAGGATACCAGAGGTCTTGCCACTTGATCAAGGTTGTCTTTCCCTTTTAGCAAGCCATGAACATCAAGAACCTGGATGGCTCAGTGGATTAAGCCTCTGCCTTTGGCTCAGGTCATGATCTCAGGGTCCTGGGATTGAGCCCCATATCGGGCTCTCTGCTCAGCAGGGAGCCTGCTTCTTCCCTCTCTCTCTCTCTGCCTACTTGTGATCTCTGTCAAATAAATAAATAAAATCTTTAAAAAAAAAAAAAGATAGTTTGGGAGATTCCTAAAGAATGTCACATTTGTCCCACCAAGGAGTGGTGGGGATGAGGGGAAATTGCAAGGTGTCAGCCTTTTGCTTTGTCCTCAGCCAGGCTTCTGCTCCCTCGTTATATAGTGACATTCAGAAGTAGTATGTTGATTAGGTCCATTGCTAGTGAAAGAAAAAAATTTTAATGTATTAGATCGAATTTTGGAAACAAAATACCTGTTCCTGTATATCCACTTGGTTCTATAATTACTGAGAGGTTTCTGTAAGCTGAATGCTTAACTGTTGGTTCACATGTTGAAATTTTTCTAAAAAGATAAAAAAAAATAGAACATCTGTTGTGGTGACAAAATTTTCTTAAGGATTTACATGAGTCTAATCTGTTTGAATGGAAGAATGTAATTGAAAACTAGGAAGGAAAATGCAGGTGTGGAACCTCAGTATCTTAATATATGTACATTTTCATGTTTAAGACCACATACAAGCGTGTGTCTTTCAAATACAGGCAGTCCCCATCTTACAAATGGCTTGTAGGCAGATGTAGGGTATATTACTGTTTGAATTCTGATTATTCAAGTAGGAAAACTTTGTTCAGATGTCAGTTGTTTGGAATCCAGAAAGTGTTTTGCCACAAAAGCAATATTAAAAATGGTTCTTGGGCTTCCCCCAGGATAGCCAATAATGTCCCTAAAATCCTATACATTTGCAGAAGAATAGTAGCAAACACTTTGTTATACTAATAATGAAAACAATAACATTGAATAAGAGTATTGTTGGCATGATGGTGGAACCTGAGGAAAAACAGGTTTAATTATAAGAGGATGAAGAAGTAGATTGAGATTGTGAAGTCTCAGACTAGGACTCAAACATTTTCTTGACTCATAAGCATTTTTAAACACATGTTCTTCATCAAACCTAATTGAATTTTAAAACTTGTGAACCTTTGGTTCACTTATTTTTTGTCAGTGGAGTTTTTTAATGGGATTACTATACTATGATTGAGGTCAGTTATTGACTAGAGATCAAAAGAAAACGAGAGGGAGGATGGAGATATGCTGCCAGAAAAAGTTTTGAGAAGAGGAGACATACAAATATGAAAGACAGATGAATAAATATATGTATATATGAGAGTGTGTGTATACATATCTCTTCCAAAGGAAAGAGGGGTTTTGCCTGTTTCTTGAGTTCCCAGGCTATCCTATATACATATACATACCCATACCCATACCCATACCCATACACATATACATATACATATACATATACAGATACATATACATATACGTGTGTGTGTGTGTGTACTAAATAGGAAAGTTGAAATATGTTAGGCTAAGCTGAGTCACACTATAAAAAGAAGATACAGTAACAAAAGAGTAAACTACAGAGCTTGCATTAGTTTTGGCAGGGAGAAAGCTATTTATTTGCTTTTTGTTGTTGTATAGGGTAGACACTGCAGAGGGGGAAGAAACACTAGGAATGTGCTACCTTGAATGTGAAAGGTTGAGTCAGAAAAATAATGGAATTTTTTTTTCAATTTTGTTGCACATTATAAATGGAGTCCTTCTTTGGTGTCCTCAGAGAGAATTCAGTAACATGGTTTTCCAATCATGTTTTATTTGGATTGATTTTTACTTGCATGCAGCTCCATGCCAGTAGGGAACTACAGGGGTAACTCGGCTTTATTCAAGTTATACAGGTGTGATAGATTTCCCAAAATCACACTAATTGAACTATCAGTGAGGAAAAGAAGATAAGGAACTACTCATAGCATGCTTACTTGGAAGAGAGAAAAGAAAGGTGTCACAGGAAGGAGGTTGAGTCATTCAAAAAATATTTATTGGGCTATGTGCTAAGCACTGGGCTAAGTGCTTACAGATAAAGCAGAAAAAGTTCTGAGAAATAGTGGTTAAACATACTGTCTCTGCCTTTACATGGGAGGCAGGTATAGATAAGTAAATTGGAAATTAAAAAGAATTGTGTTAAGTGCTAATATGGAAGTACTATTGAGTATTAATGAAATATAAAGAAATGTCACCTAACTCAAACTTTAGCAATTAGAAAGTACTTTCTAGAATGTTCTAAGTTGATATGTAAAAGATCCATAGAGTGAAACAGGAAGAGAGGAGATGAAAGGCAAATGTTCCCAGCAGAAGAAATAAGATTTGAGACTCAATCATATGGAATTTCTGGAAGGGAAATGGTGGAGTAGGAAGACCGTAAACTCACCTCATCCTCCAGATACAACTAGATAACACATCAGCATAAATAACCCAGAAAATGACACAAAGACTGGCAGAATGAACTCCACAGCGAAAGGTAGAGGCCACATCAAAGAAGGTAGGAAAGGTAGAGACACAATTTGAGACCCAAACAAACTGTGCCATCCACAGATTGGAGAGAGGAGGGGATGCAATGAAGGGCAAGAAACAGATGACCACGTCAGGGACCCCACACGGGGAATATGAACAACCATAACATTTGGCTTTGAAAGTGAGAGGGACCGAATTTCATGAGTTCTTAAAAATAGTGGGACTTAAAACCTGAAATTCTAAAAATTATCTGGCTGTGCTCTGGGAGAGCCCTGAGGCCATTAGGAAGCAAAGTCCCTGGCCTTAAGGAGAGAGCAGAACAAACAGCCCCTGCAGGTATAACTTAGAGCTAGCAGTTTGAAAAATGCCTGGGGCACACAGGATGAGAGTAATTTACTCATCACAGAGCACGTCCCAGAGAGACAGGGATCTCAGAGAGACCCCTCCAGGAACAAAGGAGCTGGCAGGCACTATTTCCCTCCCCCACGCCCCAGCATAAACATGGGAGCCAGAACAGCACCTACACTCACTACTGAACTTGTTTGCAAGAAGCCCCCTCCCCTCCCATCACTGGATCTGCTCTCCCTAGTCATACTTGTTTCAGTCCCAGTGCTACAGGGCCCCTACCCCTGAAGACCAGCTAAAACCTTACCAGCACTGTCTCCTAACCCATGTCTTTTGTGGGGCCTCAGCCCTGGTGGCAGTGTTGGGTGCTTCAGAAGCCTGAAGTATGCCTTTAAAGTACAGCCCACATGCTTTTTGGGGATCCTTTTAGGGTGGCCCCCATCCCTAGAGCAGCTGTTCCAGGCCTCATTAGCAAGCCTACGAGCATGTACCTTGATAAACCATAACCTACCCCTGCCAGGGACCAAGCACTGCCCTCAGTAGGCAAAGAGAGCCACTGCAGATGACTGGACTGAAGGGAAAAGTGACAAAAACAAAACAGGGCACACACAACTTAACAGGAGTTACTCCCTGCAAGGCCAGATCCTGAGAAACAGGGGACACTGCACTGCAAGTGTTCCTGCAGTGCAGTTGCAGTGTGCACTGCATCTCAGGACCTCTTCTTCATAAGGCCGCTACCTTCATGGGCAGGAGATGCAGCTGACTTTCCTAACACATAGAGAGAGTAAGACAAAATAAGGAGACAGAGAAATATATCCCAAACCACAGGAAGAAAGTGACCTAAATGGAACAGATATAAGTAATATGCCTAGTAGGGAATTTAAAGTAATTTAAAGATACTCACTGGACTTCAGAAGAGTGGAGGACATCAGTGAGACCCTTAACAAAGAGAGAAAAAAAGAACCAATCAGAGATGAAGAACATAATAAATGCAATTAAAAATACACTTGATGGAATAAATAGCAGTCTAGATGAAGCAAAGGAATGAATTAATAACCTGGAAGTCAGGGGCACCTGGGTGGCTCAGTGGGTCAAAGCCTCTGCCTTCGGCTCAGGTCCTGATCCCAGGGTCCTGGGATCAAGCCCCGCATCGGGCTCTCTGCTCAGCAGGGAACCTGCTTCCTCCTCTCTGCCTGTCTCTCTGCCTACTTGTGATCTCTCTGTCAAATAAATAAATAAATAAAATCTTTAAAAAAAAATAACCTGGAAGTCAGAGTAATGGAAAATAACCAAGCTGAGCAAATGATAGGACAAATAATTATGCAAATCTAGGATAGTCATTGGGAACTCAGCAATTCCATCAAGTGTAATAACATTCACACTATAGGGATCCCAGAAAAAGAGGGGGAAGAAAATTTATTTAATAAATGCTACATGAAAACTTCCCTTACCTGGGAAAGGAAGGAGATATCCAGACCTAGGAAGTACAGGGATTCCCCCAAAAAATTAACCCAAGGAGTTCCACACCAAGATACATAGTAATAAAAATGGCAAGAAGTAGTGATAAAGAAAAAAATTAAATCAATAAGAGGAAAGAAGATAGTTACATACAAGGGAAGCCCCATACAGCTATCAGTAGGTTTTTCAGCAGAACCGTTGCAGATCGGGAGGGAGTGGCATGATATAGTCAAAGGGCTGAGGGGAAAATCTGCAGTCAAGAAGACTATCCAACAAGGCTGTCATTCAGAATTGAAGGAAAGATAAGGAGTTCCTTAGACAAGGCGTTCATGACCACTAAGCCAGCCTTGCAAGAAATATTAAAGGGAGCCCTGTGGAAAGGAAAGACCAGAAGTGACAATATGAAAACTAAGTATGTAAAAATAAATCAAGGGATTCATAAAATAAAAGGATGTAAAATATGACACCATATACCTAAAACATGGCAGGGAAGAGAGGTAAAGAATGTGGTCAAGCTTAAGTGACCATCAACTTTTTATAGAGTGCTATATGCAGACGATGTTATATACAAACTTAATGGTAACCACAAATTTAAAAACCAGTAAGAGAAAAACGAATAAAGAGTAAAGAATCTAAGTATATCACTAAAGAAAACCAGCAAACCATGAAAGAGAGTAAAAGAAGAAAAGATCACAGAAAAACTATAGAAATAAACACAAAACAAGTTAAAAAAAGTCAATAAATACATATCTATCAGTAATTACTTTGAATGTGGGTAGACTAAATGCTCCAATCAAAAGACATAGGGTAACAGGGTGGATGAAAAAACAAGACCCATCTATATGCTGCCTACAAGAGGCTCATTTCAGACCTAAAGATACCTGCTGATTGAAAGTGAGGGAATAAAGAAACAATTATGCAAATGAATGTCAAAGGAATGCTGCATAGCCATACTTATATTGGACAATATAGACTTTAAAACAATGGTTATAGAAAGAGACAAGGACACTATATAATCATAAACTGTACAGATGAACAAGAAAATATAACAATTGCAAATATTTATGTACCCGACATGGGAGCACCAAAATGCATACAACAGTTATTAACAAACATAAAGGAACTGATCAAAGATAATACAATGATAGTAGGGGACTTTAACACCCTATTTACATCAATGGGAAGATCATCCAAGCAGAAAATCAACAAGGAAAGAGTGGCTTTGAATGACAAACTGGATAAGATGGATTTAACAGCTATATTAAGAACATTGATCATAATACAGCAGAAAACACATTTTTTTCAAGTGCACATGGAACATTCTGTAGAATACATCATGTATTAGGCCACAAGACAAGAATCAGATTCAGAAAGATCAAAATCATACTATGCATCTTTTTTGATCCCAACACTATTAAACTAGAAATCAGTCACAAGAAAAAGTTAGAGAAGACCACGAATACATGGAGGTTAAATGACATGTTGCTAATCACTGCATGGGTTAACCAAGAAATCAAGGAAGAAATTAAAAAGTACATGAAGACAAACAAAAATGGAAACACAGTGGTCTAAAACCTTTGGGATGCAGCAAAAGCAGTTCTAAGAGGGAAGTTTATAGAAATAGAGGCCTACTTCAAGAAGCAAGAAAAATCTCAAATACACAACCTGTCCTTACACCTAAAGGAGCTGTAAGAAGAAAAACAAAATCCCAAACCAGCTCAAGGAAGGAAATAATAAAGATGAGAGTGGAAATAAATGACATAAAAACTAAAACAAAACAAAACAAAAAACAATAGAACAGATGGATAGAACCAGGAGCTAATTCTTTGAAAAAGATCAACAAAATTGATAAATCTCTAGCCAGACTCTGCAAGAAAAAAGGAAAAAGGACTCAAGTATACAAAATCACAGATGAGAGAGGAGAAATAACCACTATAGAAATGCAAACAATTATAAGAGAAAATTACCAAAAAACTATATGCCAACAAACTGGATAATCTGGAAAAAATGGTTAAATTCTTAGAGACATATAAACTACCAAAACTGAAGCAGGAAGAAATAGAAAACTTGAACACACTGATAAGCAACAAAGAAATTGAATCCATAACAAAACAAAACCTCTCAACAAACAAAAGTCTTGGACCAGACAGCTTCATAGGCAAATTCTACCAATCATTTAAAGAGTTAATACCTGGGGCACCTAGGTGACTAGTTGGTTGAGCCACCCAGGTGCCCCTAAAATTCTTTTTAGAGTTCCATTCTGTTTTACAAGACCACTATTAAATGCATATATGCATACATACACATAATGTTTATTTATTTATATGAATGTATCTATATGCATCCATGTATATACCAACACAGTACTTTACTGAAATAAACTTCCAAGGTTTGAAAAACTAGGCTTCTCTAGTCATATAGACTGCTTATTAAAATGTTGCAGTCTAATTTTTAGAGCAGTAATTATCACAATTTATTAGTCCATCACCATTTGAAACAATAGGTGTTCTAATGTAATTAACCATTGAAAAAAATACATTTTAAGTGTTCTAAATTGCATTTCTAATTACTTGTAACTAAAACTCTCTAGAATTTTAAAATGTATTTTGTCTTATGAAAGGTTTCAGTACCTATCTCTGTTGTACTATTACTTTAGATTAGAGTAACTTCATTTTAAAATTACATGTCAAATATCATTTGGTAGTAGTAATATGAAATGTATGGCTTTAGTCTGAGAAAATAGCCTGTTCGGCATGTTTTAATATCATATAGCTAAACAGAATGTCCAGAATGATTAGATCACATCTGGCCCAACGTAGATCTATTTGGACTTGCATAATGCATTACATGTACACACTGTTATATTTTATGACTATTTGGGTGCATTGATTTTTCTATAAAGAGAACTATTATCCACATCTTTTTGCATAGTACACTTAAACATTGGAATAGGTAAATAATTTACTAAAATAAAACCCATGTTGGGCACAGCTATTACTGGTGTCACAGATTTTACAACTGCAATATTTCTGAAAAGCTAGCCTGAACACTTTGGAACATTTTTTCTGGGTATATGCAGAGGCAGTTTGGTAAGTTGCAAAACTTCTACATTTAATTTTGCATTCTAGTCTGGGCCAAATAGTAAGTGTCACTAAATCTGATTCTGTCTTGAATCATGGCCAAGTGTCGAACCCAGAAAGAGGCTTTTCCCCCACGCTGGGCCAGTTGGTGATTTGAAGCAAATGAAGTGGCTCTGCTAGCAGGCAAATATGAAAAATGTGGAAGAGTTAGAAATAAGTCAACAAAATGCAAAAAGTAAATCCAAAATCCAAAGTACAGGCAACTTTAACTGCACTGTTTTTCTCTTGTGGTCCTCTTTGAAGAAATGTATACAATTATTATAAGTAAAGTAAAATTCACTAGCATACTGTAGAAACAAACTGGTCAATATTTTCCCCCCCATGTAGCATAAATAA
Source organism: Mellivora capensis (assembly GCA_004024625.1). Lineage (NCBI taxonomy): Eukaryota > Metazoa > Chordata > Mammalia > Carnivora > Mustelidae > Mellivora > Mellivora capensis. The sequence goes on along the minus strand of PISX010013399.1, from coordinate 31,812 downwards.
CATTTATCTTAAGGTATTAAGATAGTTCCTTCTCATGAGGATGAGGAGGAGCCTCTCCATAGACTGTGCAGTTGTCCTAAGGACATGACAGTTGACTGACTGTAGAGTGAGCTAGTCCAGCGATTGAGGCAAGACATGGAAATGTTTGGTTTGACCTACCATATTAAATATATAATTAGTAAATTTTTATGTTTAGTGAACAAGTCATATGGATTTGGTTCCCCAAACACATCTTTTTTTCCGCTATTTTTTTATTTGCAGTAACTTCAAATGTAAAGAAAATTTGCAAGAATAATACTGAAAATTCCTGTATACTCTACTGAGATTCACTGATTTAAATTTTTGGCCACATTTGTTTTGTTATGCCCCTTTACTCCTTAGTACTTCAGTGGCTCTTTTCTAAGAACAAGACTATTCTCTTAGGTAACCACAGTAAAATTATCAAATTCAGGAAATTTATCATTAATGTAATACTTTTTTCTAGTTGGCAGTCCATAAGGAATGGATAATGCCCAAGGTCACTATTATCTAGCTTTATATCTTTAAAAAACAAAGTATACAAATATAATTTGATATTTACTGACATAGTGATTACTTTTAATTAGCACTTCCAGTACTTTATGTTACCAAAAATATGAAAATAGTAGAAAATGATTAAAAGATTGTAGTATTTTAGTCTTATAGTCTCTATACATGATAATGTAGGTAAACATAATTTACACAAACAACAGAGAATAGAATAATCATTCTAATTTCTTTTGCATCTTTAGGGAAAGCACTATCTAAATGAGATCATTGCTTTACATCTCATATAGCTGCCATGCAAATAAAAAACTTTTACTACCAAGAAATTCAAGTTTACTAAATGAGGAATTAGGAAAATACAGCTAAATGGATTATAAAGAGGATAAGTTTTAAAATGTATCAATGGAAACTAAGGCTTAGCTATTACAATATGTGGCATTTTAGGGACAGAGACAAAACAAATTGCTTTGAAAACTTGATATCATTTTACCTTGATACTCAATATAAAACTTTTTTTCAATTTTATGTTCATCATCATTAGCCATCAGGGAAATTCAAATCAAAACCACATTGAGATACCACCTTACACCAGTTAGAATGGTCAAAATTAACAAGACAGTAAACAACATCTGTTGGAGAGGATGTGGAAAAAGGGGAACCCTCTTACACTGTTGGTGGGCATGCAAGTTGGAGCAGCCACTTTGGATAAGTGTGGAGATTCCTTAAGAAATTAAAAATAGAGCTTCCCTATGACCCTGCAATTGTACTACTGGGTATTTTCCCCAAAGATACAACTGTGGTGAAAAGAAGGGCCATCTGTTCCCCAATGTTCATAGCAGCAATGGCCACAGTCGCCAAACTGTGGAAAAAACCAAGATGCCCTTTAACGAAAGGACAAAAGGATAAAGAAGATATGGTCCATATATACAATGGAGTATTATGTCTCCATCAGAAAGGATGAATACCCAACTTTTGTATCAACATGGATAGGACTGGAGGAGATTATGCTGAGTAAAATAAGTCAAGCAGAGAGAGTCAATTATCATATGGTTTCACCTATTTGTGGAGTATAAGGAATAACATAGAGGACATTGGAAGGAGAGGAGAAGTGAGTTGGGGGAAATCAATATAAAACTTTTCACAAATAAAAATGCCAGTCATCAATATACTCATATGTGTTATCAATTTATGAAGTTACATAAGCACTTCTGGCTCTTTAGAATAAAAATATTGAGTTGGCTTTTTAATTTAAAAAATTCTATTGGTCTGATCTTAATATAACAGTGAAAATTATTCTCAACTTTTTGATCAGCTATTTTTTAAATAGAATATTGTGGAGGTACGACAAATATCCTAAAAGACAAGTAGCCATTTGATACTTATACCAGAGTATATTAAATTAACAAGGCCTTCAAATATCCCACACTAGGAATACCTGTTTGTAGAATTTCTACACTAAATCATTTACTCTTCTTTCAGTGGCATCTTGCTTTACATCCTTTTCCCCATAAATCCAGTAGCCCACTCTTTCACACTTTTCAAGGATGTTTAAATATTGGGTTGAAAATCACATATCCTCCAACCTTATAAAACACTGTTGCCAAGGAATATGTCATCAGATTGAGTGGAATACAAAAGAGACCTTCATTATACAAAAATTATAAAAAATTATACACAAGTGATTAAGGATAAAATAAATTTACTTACTGCTGAGTTATAAGCAAGGCACTGTGTTAGGTGCTGTAACATTTGAAAAATAAAGCTGAATAAGTCATGAACCCTGTGTTTAAGCATACAGTTCATTGGAGGAGACAAATATACATGCAAATAATTTTAATATAATGCATATTCTTAAGTCTGTAATTGAAGTAAAAATTTAATTATATGGAAATATGGAAGAAGGAGGGATTGAATTTTACTAGGGACCTCTAAGAAGCATTCGCGGCAGAAAAAGTATTTGAACCCAGTCCCAAATGAATGGGTTTAACTTGGCTAGGTAAAATGGAATAAGAAGAGAGGAAAATAGATGTGGGGTGGAATATATTTCAGACAGAGGGAACATGAAGGTGGAAAAATGTGCAATGTTTACAAGGAGTCCAATGCAACTAGAGTAAGAAGTCAGACCCTGGAAGACCAGAAAATTGACTGGGGAGTTTAAACAGCATCTTATATGCAGTGGGGATATAGGATTAAAGCTTTTTGAGCAGTAGAATTTCAGAAACACACTTGATATTGAATGATCTATTGAGCAATCATAAATGGATAAATGGAAGGGACTGAGACCACTTAGGTTATGCAATCGTAAGACTCAAATTTATGTAAGTTGATTTCTTAGCTTAATTTGAAAAGGTTAGTGTTTGTGATAAAAAGCCTCTGTGGTGGTCACTAGTGATCCCTACCTCCTGGTATTTATGTCTTTTGAATGTGAGCTCAGCCTTAGTGATTTGCTTCTACAAAAGAATACAGAAAATCCGATGGGATGTCACTTCTGAGATTAGGTTACAAAAACATCTGGCTTCCATCACGTGTGTTCTCTCTCTCATGGATTACCAACTGCCATATTGTGAGGACACTTAGGCAGTCTACAGAAAGGCCCACGTTCCCAGGAATTGATGACTGCCAGCAAGGATATGAGGTTGGAAGAATATCCTGCCTCACTCTCAGGGTGGTTGAGCCTTCAGATAAAATCGAAGCCTTGGCCAATGGCTTGACTGCAACCACATAGAAGACCTTGTGCCATGTAGAAACTGTGTGATAATAAATGTTTATTTTTAAACCACTGAATTTTAGAGTAAATTGTTAGGCAGCAATAGCTAACTAATGTAGGTGGTCAAATCCAGTATCTATCCTGGCTTGTCTTTGTATTAAATTATTCAGTATTTCATTTCTGTATATAATAATGGCTTAAAGATTACTGGGTTATAAATAACACCAAGAATATTCTTTATATTGTTTTGTATAATTTTAACTGTTATATTTTTGTAGAAGTTTTTCTCCCCTGGTAATAATTCTAGTTGTTATAGCTGTGTGTAAAGTGCTCATTCACAAAAACCTTTATGATCCCTTAACACGCTTTTAGAGAAATGAAAGATAGAGGATTTATATGTGATAGAAGTCTTAGGAACCTATTTTGAAATTAGACATTGCTCATATTTTGTTTTTAAAGTTTTTAGAGTACCATAGTTAAAGAATAGTAACTATAAAAATTTGCTGCAGCTTTGATAATGAAAAAAAAAGTACTGGAAAGTAATTAAAGAAGTTGCTAATCAGTTCATTAATCAAGTGTATCTGTTACACATTGTACTGAAACAAATTGAAAAAGATGCTGTGCTAGCCAGAAACTCTCTCTCAAAGTCAAAAGTAAAGATAAACTAAATTGACTTTTCCTTTGTGGTTGATTTCTATCTTAGTAGATCTGTCTCCAAAACACTGAATAAAGAAAGTTGCATCTATGTATATATTCAAGCCTCCACTAAGATTCTATACTTATAGTTCCTTGGTACTACAAGATTAAAATATGTTTAATCAGTTTGCTTTTAGTTTTTGCTTTATGCCTTGTTTGCATTTATAACCCACTGACTCTTTTCATTTTCTGAATATTAAATATACTTAGAAGAAAGAAAAACTAGTAACACCTTGCTCACTGCATTAAGACAACTGTTTTTTTTAACCCAACCAAAAGGATTTAAGAGCCTTATATGTAGGTTACCAAAAAAAATCTATCAGTGGACAAAAATATTTGTCAGCAGTCAGAATTATTCCAGTCCTTTCTACTTTCTATGGTTCCTTACCTATAACCATGGCAATAAGGCATTGTAGCCTGGAAAAATGTAGTCATATTTTCAATTATGATTAGAATAGATCTTGCAAAGAGGTCTCTACAAAAGGTCCAAAGTCCTCTAAAGGGTAAAAGGGGTTACTAAATTCTGACTTAAAACAATATAGTACTTCCTTTCCTTTCTTGATACTGACTTTCAAATGCATTGGGTTTTTTAAAAAGCCAAATCCTAGAAGAATTTGCAGGTTCAAAATTAGAATTCACTTGAATTTCATTAGATACTAGCTAGACCATAGCCTGTGTTATTTTCTGAAAGCAGAATAATTTATATTTAAATAATAGCCCAAGAAGAGGACACAGGTGACCTGGCAATTGTATTGACCTCCTTGGTATGATCAGACGTATATGATAACTTCTTTTGACATATTGTTTTATTTGTTTATTCCTTTAATTTTGGTTTTCAGTTTTAAAAAACTCAGGAATATTAGACTCTTGACATATATAATAGGTATGAGTCTGAAATTCACAAACTCAGATACATAAATTTAATTTTGTTTATTTTTTGTAGCAGAACTTAATTCTATCTGGAGACCCTATCCTGCTGGGTGATACCATTTCCTCTGTTAAAAAAAAAAAACAGAGGAAAATATACATAAATTTATACTTCATATACCCCATCACATTATAAGGATACAATACCCATTCATTAAGAAGTGGATTACATGTTTACTCCATTATAGATTATTTAGGATTATGCTGAATTTACAGATGAAAAAAGATGGGTGAAGAAATACCACTGTATATAACGTGGTTTGCTTTTCAAAAGCATTAATTTAAGCAATTGGCTCATGATTATACATCTGCTCTAACAGTGAATGATCCCTAAAGACAATGCTTGTCTTCTATCCTTGTCATCCTCAGTACACTCTTGGCATTAGCAAATATTTGCCCAAAATGGCTCAAGTCAGGATCCAGAAGAGAGAACTGCCATGTATCATTGATAAGATCTGAGTGAAAAATCAGGTGAATGGCACAATTTCCTTTTGTTTTGTTAATATTGTCCTCTTTCCCACTCTAAGCAAAGAGGCGTGTGTATGTGTGTGTGTGTTTCATTAAACAAAGAATCAGGGGTTTTTAAAAGATTATTTATTTAAGAGAGAGAGATAGGGAGAGCACGAGTGAAGGATGGGGCAGGGAGGGGGAGAATTAGGTTCCCCACTGAGCAGGGAGCTCTGTGCTAATGCAGGACTCAATCCCAGGACTCAAGCTACAACCCACAACTCAGAGCTTGATCCCAGGACCCTGGGATCATGACCTGAGCTGAAGGCAGACACTTAACCGACTGAGCCACCCAGGTGCCCCAAACAAAGAAGAATTCTGTAAGTTGGAAATATTAGTTGGAAAGGGACACTTTCACAGGAGTTGAGATAATTCTTATGCACAAATTCAAACCAGATTTTAAAGGTTTTTAATTGATTTGCAAAATGTATGGTAGAATTTTCTAGTAATTAGCGTCTTGCTGAGATTAAGTGGAGTAATTTTTAACTTCAGAATAGTCAAACAGACTTAAAAACATATGCAATTATTTTACATGTTTTAAAAACCTAGGTTGTAAATTAAAAATACAAAGAAAATCTTAAATAACTTAATATCACCAAGTTATTAATAGATAGTTGAACATCATTATGTAACAATTGTAAGATATAAATATATAAATCTGTCATATATAAAATGGTAGGTCCTGTAGAATGTTAAGAATATGAAGACAAGCCCCTTGACAAATAATAATTAGCTGTGAAAATATTCTAGAAGCAAAACAGTGGTTTAGCAGCATACTTAAAATTTTATATTTGTAATAAGTCTAACTTTTCCATTAATTATTCATACAACTACATTGAACTTTCTAGAGAAGATATGTCCATGTGTCTCTCTTGAGCTCTCAGGAAAGAGAGAGAGCAACAAGTGATCAAAAGAAAAAAAAAAGAGAGTGAGAAAGTGAAAGAGCGTGAACAGGGAAATAAGAAAAATAAAACCATTTACTACGTAAAGGCATAATAAAAATTGCCTATTCCTCATGGGTAACTTACCTCCCCATTTCCTCTCAAATTTAAATGCCAAACTAGAATTCTGTTTCAGAAGCAAAGGAAATTAAAGAAAAATTGAGTCAAAAAGTTAAGGAAAGGAGTTAATTACATTTAGGAAGGGTCCCAATTCACCTAGATACTTACCAGGGTATTCAGTGATTTTTCAGGGTGGCATTTGCTTTTCACACTCTTAAACTTGGGATGAAATGAGTTTTACAGATACTAGTAGAATCATAAGGTCACAAAAAAGTATTGTAATATTGTAACTGAAGCTAGAGAAAAGGAAGGCAAATTCGTATCATAGACGAAAGCAAGCTTTCATTCTCTTAAGTCATCTTTCCAGTCAACATTGCCTGTATATCATAAGCAATGAAAAGGGGGAGACAGATTACTGACATACTCAACACAAAGACATAATGCCCTATAATAATTCTTTTGTGACTTTACCCATTCTTGCCATATCCCAAGGGAATGCAAATATTTCTACATTGCTGTGCCATGATACACTTGAGCTGGGAAGAAGACAAAACCAGAGTGATGGTTCTCTTTCTTGGTGTCCATACATGCTTGCATGCTTGTGTGTGTGTGTGTGTGTGCGCGCGCGTGCGCATGAGTGCACAAAATTTAATGGCTTAAAACAATTATTCACGATTCTGAAATTTGGGGTGGACTTAGATGGACAATTCTGCTCCTAGTCTCACCTAAGGTCACTCATGCAGCTACAGTGATTTTGAGGCTCTGCTGAGGCCAGGTGGTCTAGGGTGGACTCACTCACATTCATGGTAGTTAGTTGGGACTGTCAGCCTGGCACTTCCAATCTCATGGCCTCTCCAGAAGGAAGTTCAGACTTCTTATGTGGCCAGTCCAGTGTTCAGCAGGTCAAAGATGAAAGCTACACAGTCTCTTGAGGCCTGGGTCAGAAGCCACAGAATGTCACTTGTACTGTATTCTTTTGACAAAGAAAGTCACAGAGCCATCCCACATTAAAGGGATGGGGAAATAGATTCTACCTCTAGATGGGAGAAGGTACACATAATACATGCTCATATTTAATCTATCACAGAATTTAAAGGACTATGAAAAAAGTCACGGCAAGTCTTGCATATTCTTAAGTGGAATCATTTTTAATATCCTCAATTTTCTAGTACTCCTCATGGAGTCTGTATTTAAAAGTTTTTTAAATGTCTATACATGTTTTATTCTTGAATCTCTTAAAAGCTATTAGTAAGGAGAGATATTTATATTTTACTCATTCAATAAACATTGAGTGCCTGTTGGTGTCAGACACTATAATTTATCTATCACTCTCAGGTCTATCAGCAACAATAGATGTAACTTGATTCTTTGCTGCTTTATTATAATGATTGTTGAACTGTCTTTGCAGGTGCATTACTGACTCTTGATAGAAAAAATGATTAATTCATATTATATTTATTCATTGAAAACATAAGAAGGTTTCCTTCCCTATCAAACTCCTTCAGTTGTCACTCTTCTACTATCCCAGAGATGCAGACAGTATCATATAAGATTATAGCTAGAAGGGAAGGGGAAAACTAGTAGGGCTTATTTAAATTGCATTCCAAGGAATATAAAACATATCCTTTTCTCTAGAAATGAAAGCTAGTAGAATGTTAAATCCATAATATACACACTTAATTGATAATTATTTTATACGATAGTTAACCATTATGTAGTGTGTCTAAAACCAAAGTAATTCAATTGTCATTACGGTGAACAAAATGAAATTTATAAATGGATTGTTACTAGCTTCTTTTTAATTTGTTGTATTGTTCAAAAGAGAGCAGAGTCCAGAAATAAAATCAGTTCAGAAGATACAATGTTTCTGCATCTCTATTTTTCACACCAGTTTTAGTCTTGATGTTATTTCCCTATGAAGGCTATCTGAAAGCTAAAATCCTATATAAAAATCACCTAAACCATGCCATTTTTACTGACTAGAAGTCAGTTCTCCTATGAAATGTACCATAATACAGGATTTGAATGGTTTTGGTTCAAGGGGCATCTGTACAGACAGCTGAGCTTTAGTAACTACATTCTTGTAAATGAAACTCTGATGGTTGTCTGAATTGTTGGGCTAACATTCTGTTCATGTTTTCATCTTAGAAATGCAACTTAAAGTCTATTTTTTATTTTTATTTATTTATTTATTAAAAGATTTTATTTATGTATTTGACAGAGATCACAAGTAGGCAGAGAGGCAGGCAGAGCAAGAGTGGGGGAAGCAGGCTTCCTGCTGTGCAGAGCTCAATCCCAGGACTTTGAGATCATGACTTGAGCCCAAGGCAGAGGCTTAACCCATTGAGCCACCCAGGTGTCCCGAAGAATAATTTTTAAAGGAGGTTTACACAAAGATCCTAAAGAGCCAAAGAAATCCTGAGAAAGAATAAAACAGGAAGCATCATGCCTCCTAATTTTAAGCTATACTATAACACTATAATCATCAAAATAGTATAGTACTGGCATAAAAATGGACAAATAGACCAATGGAACAGAATCAAAAGCACAGAAGGAGACTCAAGGATATATAGTTAGGCAATATTTGACTGTGGAGCCAAGAATACTCAATAAAGAAAAGTCTCTTCAATAAATGGTGGTGGGATAATTGGATATTTACATGTAAAAGTATGAAACTGGACCCATATCTTACACCATTCACAAAATTAACTCAAAAGTGATTAAAGATTTAAATGTAAGACCAGAAACCATGAAACTCTTAGGGGAAAAAAAAACAGGACTAAAGCTCCTTGACATTGGTCTTGGTAATGATGTTTTGGATATAACACCTAAAGCACAAGCAACAAAATAAAAAATAAACAAGTGGGGCTAAATCAAACTAAACAACTTCTGCACAGTAAAAGAAATCATCAACAAAGTAAAAAGACAACCTACAGCATGGGAAAAAATATTCGCAAACCATATACCTGATAAGGGGTTAATAGCCAAAATATATTTTTAAAAACTCCCATAACTCAATAGCAGAAGAAACAACCCAATTAAAAAATGGGCAAAGAACCTGAATAGACATTTCTCCAGAAATATATGAAAGGCCAAAAGGCACATGAAAAGATGCTCAACATCACTAGTTATTAGGAAGTGCAAATTAAAACCACAATGAGATATCACCTCATGCCTGTTAAAATAGCTATTATGGAGAAGACAAGAGATAACAAGTTCTGAGGTGGTTGTGGAGCAAAGGGAACTCTTGTGCATTATTGGTAGAAATGTAAATTGGTAAGCCACTATGAAAAACAGTATAAAGATCCTCAAAAAATTAAGAATAGAATGACCATATGATCTAGTAATTCTACTAATGTGTATTTACCCAAAAAAACAAAAATAGTAATTTAAAATGATATATGCACCCCTATATTTATTGCACATTATTTATAATAGCCAAGACATAGAAACAATGTAAGTGTCCATTGATGAATGAATAAAGAAGATATGGTGTATATATATATAGCACATACATACATACATACATACATATAATAGAATATTATTTGGCCAGAAAAAAGCAAATCCCACCATTTGTGACAACATGGATGTCCCTTGAAACATAATGCTAAGTGAAACAAGTTAGACAGATAAAGATAAATGCTATGTAATCTCACTTATTTGTGGAATTTAAAAACAGATGAAAAACTCCAAAGAAAGAGATTAGACTTGTGGTTACCAGAGGCAAAGTGTAGAGAGAGGAGAATTTGGAGGAAGGTAGTCAAAGGTACAGACTTCCAGTTGTAAGATAGATACACATTGGAGATATAATGTAGGTCATGATGAGTATGGTTAATACTGTTATACAATATATAGGAAAGTTAAGAGTAAATTCTAAGAGTTCTCATCACAAAGATAACTTTTTTTTTTAATTTACTATGTATGAGAGCATGGATGTCTGCAGAACCTATTGTGGTACTCATTTCACAATATATGTAAATCAAACCATTGACTGTATGCCTTAAGCTTATACAATGATGTATGTCAATTATTTCCTAGTAAAACTGGAAAACAAGGGTGTAAGCAAAAGCAAAATTTTAGGGCACCTGGGTGACTCAGTTGGTTAAATGTCTGCCTTCAGCTCAGGTCGTGATCCTGGGGTCCTGAGATCAAGCCCCAAGTCAGGCTTCCTGCTAAGCGGGGGTCTGCTTCTCCCTCTGCCCCTCACCCCACTCTCATTCTTTCTCGCTCTTTCTCTCTCTCAAATAAATAGTAAAATCTTTTTCTTTAAACCAAAAATTTAAAAATTAACTGAAGAGTAATTGTATAACCCATTAAATTCCCTGACCTACTTTGCAGACCTACTCTGTAACCAAGCACACTGCACCTAACTGCTATGGGAATAGCAGACATATTGACATATTGACATATTGAAACAGTCTCTCTGGGGTGCCTGAATGGTTTAGTTGCTAAGTGTCTGCCTTTGGCTCAGGTCACGATCCCAGGGTCCTGGGATCGAGCCCTGTACCGGGCTCCCTGCTCAGTGGGACACCTGCTTCTCCCTCTCCCATTCCCCCTGCTTGTGTTCCCTCTCTTGCTGTCTTTCTGTCAAATGAATGAATGAATGAATGAATGAATGAATGAATAGAAAAGAAAAGAAACAGTCTCTGTGCCCAAGGTACTTAAACACTTAATTATGTACTCACCAATTTGGTATTCAAGGCCTTCCATGGTACTGCCTTCATTAGACCTTTTCTGCCTCCGCTGTTTCCCTCATTTACCCTGTGCTCCAGCCTAACTGAACGATTACCTTTTCCCTGACTATACCTTACCTTTCCTACCTCTATGGATTTCCTCATCATTGTCTCCCTATCCTCTCTTCAAATACAAATTCTTTTATGAAAACTTGCCTCGTGAACATACATACCACCATCACCACTTTTCCCCAAATGTTATTTCTCTTTGTCCTTTTGCCATTGCACTTAATTCTTGTTTGTGTTATAGTTGTCTTTATATCCTTTCTCTGTTACCCAATAGATTTAAAATCCTGAAAGTAGAAATACTGTTTCACTCTATCCTTGCCACTTAGTAAAAGGCAAAATAGCTGTTTAGTTGAATTAAAAATGAATGCAAAAAAATTGTATGGCTATCTGCCAAAATGTAAAATGTATAATCTGGTAGCAATGTAGGAGAAGAGGTAGCATTTTTTTTTCCTTGGAAGTTTGATAAAAATATCTGTTCCCATAAAATTAATCACTTGTCCAAAATTTAATAGCTAAACTAACATTTATTGTATATTCATTACTCTACTTAATATACATAATGTGTTCCTCATATATGTACATCTCATTATTTAGTCAGAACTATTAGAGGTGCCTGGGTAGCTCAGTCAGTTGAGTGTCTGACTCTAGTTTCTACTCCGGTCATAATCTCATGTGTTGTGGGATGGAGCCCTGTGTCAGGCTCCACCCTCAGCAGGGAGTCTGCTTGAAGATTCTCTCCTTCTGCTCCCACCCCCCCAAATAAATAAATAAATCATTTTTTAAAAAACTATCATATTAAATTTCCCTAGTAATTGCCAAGGGCTGTCAGCTGCTCATTAAATCTTGACTTTTTTAATCACGAAGAATTTATAATCTTGCCTTTGAATTTAGAAGCACTGAAGGAGTGAGCAGAAATATTTGAATACTCTCTCTGGTAAATTGGATATCCAGTTTTCAACTTAGTCTTAATAGGAAAAAAAGAATGAATTAAAATCAGAAGCTTTTCTTTCCTTTTTAATACTTCCCATCCCCCCCTTTAACTGAGTGAAAATAGAAGGATATAGTTTTTTTCTCAGTGGTGGGGAGAAAATCTATTTTCATTCACTTTAAGAGGTTTCTCTAATTCGAATGAGATTTTATATATGGATAATCCATATAGCTAAGTTTATAAGGTAATCCTTTGGAAATCGAAGGCAAATTTGACATAGTAACACAGAAATTGATTTGCGTGAGATTTAAATACTATTTTTTTCCTACCAGCAAAGCTTCCCTCTCCTCCTTCCCCCCAAATGAATTTTATTGTCAAATGCTGGCACTAACAGTTATCGAAATCACAACTCAGTCTAAAAGCAAACTGACCTATTATTGCCAAAAGATATTAACTTACATCAAACTAATAAAGTGTAGCTCTTAATTTTCAGTTTTAGCTACATATGTCTGTACTTGACCTTAGACTGGAAGTCCATTAAAACTGGGGCACCTGGGTGGCTCAGTAGGTTAAGCCTCCAGCTCTTGATTTCAACTCAGGTCACTATCTCAATGTTGTGAGATGAGCCCTATGTTGGGCTCTATGTTCAGTGAGGGGAGTCAGCTTAAAGGTTCTTTCCCTCTCCTTATGCCCCTCCCCTGATTGTGCTTTATCTCTCTCTCTCTCTCTCTCAAATACATAAATAAATCTTAAAAACAGAGAAAGTCCAATAAAATTACAAAAGGTTGAGAGGCATTGATAAATACACTTAAAACCTTGTGGATTTTATATTCTTTTTCCCGCCAGTCACTGTATTTTTCTAACCAAGGTTGTGTCATGTACCCTCCAGCAGTACCATCCATCCAGCTGTTATAAGGCTACTGATAGAAGATGTACATTAAAAAAAAAAGAGGATGTACATTCACTAGACAATACAGAATTGCAATCACATTGTCAGTGAGGCAATAAGGTGAAGAGTGTATTGCTACCTGTGTAGCATGTCCCTATGTGTGCCACTCACCTTTTTTTTTTTTCACTTTTTTTTTCAAATACCAGGCAGCACTTTGCTTGAAGTTAACTGTTCTTTCATGAACGTCTAGAGGAAGTAGTAATACACAACTCCAAATTCTTTCCACTCACAACTCCATTCTATACTGTTTGAATATAGATGTGGCTCATGTTCATGACAGTCACTATACTTCACAAGAAAAAATGAAGTCAAATTGTGACAACTCCAGTCAGAAAGATCTGAATGCCCATGGATGCCTCATCCTTTCTCCATGCTTGCTAGGGATCAGTGGTATCACCTCTCAGACCAACGGTCAAACTTCATAAGAAATTGTCTTCTGTCTAGCTCAGATACTTTACTTTTCTAGCTCAAATTCCACTTAGGGTATGGAGGATTTTCTCTGGTGAAATTGAATACAACTACTCTTCCAGCTTTTGCTGTCCTAGAACAAAAATGGTATAAATGTCAGTAAGTAGAACAAGATGAATATAATAAGAAGTAGAAAGAAGCCAGGGCTAAAGGCCAAAGTCTAGATAATCACCTGTGGATAACCCAGAGTTTCCAGCAAATCCCTAAGCTTTTTCTTCAAAAGATGTTGAAGCATGACCAGCACACCTTTTACTTTGCATAGGTGCTATTTAAATTTCTACCCAAGTCTGTGCTTAAAATCAATCTGATTAAATGCTGATAACCCCCTCTTTTTTTTTCTTAGAAGTAACTCTAGCCCCAGCATTTCCTTTGAGGGGGCTTCAGTTTTTCCATGCCTTATTTCAGTTTAAGCATTCCAACCTTTGCTCCAATACAACTAACATTTTTGTACCAACATGGGGCAAGAACTAACACTCATCTAATCTTCAAAGAATCTTTACAGGATAGATATCATTATCCCCATTTTATAGGTGAAGTAATTGAATTCCAGAAAAGTTAAGTAAGTTGACTAAGGTCACACATCTGCTGAATGATAGTTAAAAACTGACCCCAGATTTGCCTAATTCTGAATCCTTTGGTCTTTGTGTTGTTCCATGTTGTCTCCCTATTAAGAATCTTATTTAGAGGTGCCTGGGTGGCTCAGTGGGTTATAAAGCCTCTGCCTTCAGCTTGGGTCATGATCCCAGGGTCCCGGGATCGAGCCCCACATCGGACTCTCTGTTCAGCGGGGAGCCTGCTTCCTTCTCTCTCTCTGCCTGCCTCTCTGCCTACTTGTGATCTCTCTCTCTCTCTCTGTCAAATAAATAAAATCTTAAAAAAAAGAATCTTGTTTATATTCGTCTTCCACAGATATCTATCATATTGATACTAAGTAGCAATGAATTTAGCATCAATTCTTTTGAACTGGTCTGGGCTGACCTGCTGATAGAAGTGCTCAAGTGACCACTGTAATAGGTCTAAGTTCAAACCCATGCTCTAATACCTGACCAGCAGAAACCACTGTCTTCTAGGAAAAAGAATAGACCCGAGGATGACAGAATACTCTGTGCAATCCAAAGCTAAATTCTCTAGTCATTTCTCTAGTCCTTTATTCATTCATATTCTCTCTTGAATGCCCCCCCCACACACACACACACAACAGTTTTACATGGACACACAATTTTAAGGTTGTTTTTAACTTGGAGAATTTGTTGTTTTCTTCTTTCATGATTACATGGTCATACAACCTATACAAAACAGTGTGACTCACTCTCTCTGACTCTCCTTGTGGCCCTTTGTTGTGAGTTCTCACTCTGCCTCATTTTCGGATATGCTCTAAAGAGCAGGGATGGCCTTGGCTAGAAAGAATGGCATGTCACGAGGGCTCTGTGAGCCATGTTGCTTTTCTTAATCATGGAAAGTCATTATTATTTAGTGGCATGGCCCAGTTTTCTAATCCAATTTAATTGAATGTACAAGGTTATGGGCATTGGGGACTAAATACAAGCCCATTTCTACCCAAAGCTCATAGTGCCTTTAAAGCAAAACATAATAATTTGCTCATTGCTTGTGAATTTTTTTGTATATGCCATATATAATTTTGTTTGTATTCTCTGTGCAAGATGATACCTTAAAAAAGAAAAAAATCTGTAAAAGGACTCATGTAACTTGATCTTCTGAAATATGGTTTGATTTAATTGGCCAAGATTACTGTAAACTTTTATGTTGCTTTAAAAGTTTGTTCTTATCATAATAAGAATTTGCTTGTCCACACAAAGTACTAACTTACCTGCAACTGAAATAAAAGGAATTCATATATTTGTTATTTTTAAAGAGAATCTCTTTTGGCATTTTGCTGAGTTATTTGTATATTAAAGCCCATATTGAGAAACATGCCCATTAATAAAAGTGACAGGTAGAGATTTTCCCAAGTGCTGAGAAAATATTTTATCTAAACTTTAAGGAGAAAAAGAAA
Source organism: Mellivora capensis (assembly GCA_004024625.1). Lineage (NCBI taxonomy): Eukaryota > Metazoa > Chordata > Mammalia > Carnivora > Mustelidae > Mellivora > Mellivora capensis. Next base: position 16,345 of record PISX010013399.1, on the reverse strand, counting down.
AGAAACTAATTTTAAAACATTTCTAACATGTTTTATATGTTTAACTTGCTTTTTGTTCAGTTTGTTTGCTTTTATTCATGTTACTATGATTCAATTTGTAGATAGCCTGGCTTGCTAAGTGACGTCAGTATTTGGGTTTAATTTACTCTTAAGTAAAACCATTTATTTTTGTGTGTGGTGTAAAAAAGTGGTCCAGTTTGATTCTTTTGCACATACCTGTCCAGTACTCTCAGCACCATTTGTTGAAGAAACTGTCTTTTCCCTGTTTTATATTCTTGCCTCCTTGTTGTAGATTAATTGACCATACTGGTGTGGGGTTATCTTTAGACTCTGTTCTGTTCCATTTTTCTAGGTGTCTGCTTATGTGCCAGTATCATACTGATCTGATTACTACTTTTATAGTGTACTTTAAAATTTAAGATTGTGATACCTCTAGCTTTGTTCTTTTTAAGACTGCTTTGGCTATTTGGGGTATTTTGTGGTTCCATATGTATTTTAGGACTATTAGTTCTAGTTCCGTGGAAAATGTTGATATATAAGGATTGCATTAATTCTGTAGATTGCTCTGCGTAGTATGAACATTTTAATAGTATTTGTTCTTCCAATCCATGCGCATGAAATGTTCCTCCATTTCTTTGTATCTTCTTCAGTTCCTTTTATTAGTGATTTATAGTTTTCACAGTACAGGTCTTTCATTTACTTGGTTAAGTTTATTCCTAGATACTTTATTCTTTCTGGTGCAGTTGTCAATGGGATTGCTATCTTAATTTCTCTTTCTAGTACTTCATTATTCCTATATAGAAATGCAACAGATTTCAATATATTAATTTTGTATCCTGCATCTTTACTGAATTATTTATCAGTTCTAGTAGTTTTTTTGTGGAGTCTTTAGGGTTTTTTAAATATATCATGTCATGTCATCTATAGATACTAAAAAATTTACTCCTTCCTTACCAGTGGAAAGAATAGAAATACATGGAAGCTAAATAACACACTACTAAACAATGAATGAGTCAGCCAAGATATCCAAGAGGAAGTCAAAAAATACATGGAAACAAATGAAAATGAAAACACAATGTCCTGAAATCTTTGGGATTCAGCATAAGCTGTTCTAAGAGAGAAGATTATAGCAATACAGGCCTATCTCAAGAAACAAGAAAAAAAATATCAAATATTTAACCTTATACTTAAAGGAGCTTGAAAAAGAACTAACAAAGCCCAAAGCCCAAAGGAAATGATAAAGGTTAGGCAGGAAGTAAATGAAATAGAGACAAACAAAACAATAGAACAGATCAATGAACCCAGGAGCTGGTTCTTTGAAAAGATCAACAAAATTGATCAACCTTTAGCCTAACTCATCAAAAAAGGAAGAGGACTCAAACAAAAAAATCAGAAATGAAGGAACAAAAGTAATAGCTGACATCACAGAATTACAAAGGATTATAAGAGAATATTATGAAAACTTATATGCCAGCAAATCATACAACCTGGAGGAAATGGATAAATTCCTAGATATATATAACCTACCAAAACTGAATCAGGCAGAAATACAAAATTTGAACAGACCAGTTACAGAAATGAAATTGAATCAGTAGTCAACCCCCGCCCCCCAAAAATTCTAGGACCAGATGGCTTGACAAGTGAACTCTACCAAATCTTTAAAGAAAGGTTAATAACTATTCTTCTCAAACTATTTCAGAAAATAGAAGAGGTAGGAAGTCTTTGAAATTCATTCTATGAAGCCAGCATTACCCTGATACTAAAACCAGATAAAGACACCATAGTAAAAGAGAAGTACAGGCCAATATCTTTGGTGAATGTAGATGTAAAAGTCCTCAATAAAATATTAGCAAACCAAATCCAACAATACATTAAAAAATCATTCATGACAGTTAAGTGGAATTTATTCCAGGGATGCAAGGTGGTTTAATATTTGCAAATCAATTAACATGATACATCACATTAATAAGAGAAAGGATAAAAACCATACAGTCGCCTCAATAGATATAGAAAAGACATTTGACAAAGTGCAACATCCATTCATGTTAAAAACTCTCCAGAAAGTGAAAACCCACATCATACTCAGTGGTGAAAAAGAGAGCTTTTCCTGTAAAATCAGGAACAAGACAAGGATGTCCATTCTCACCACTTTTATTCAACATACTTATGGAAGTCCTGGACACAGCATTCAGATAAGAAAAAGAAATGAAGTCACTCAAATTGGTTAGGAAGAGTTACTTTTGTTTCTTCTGCCTTCCAACCGTCTCCCACTACCATGCATAGGACAACAACACTTAACTCTGAGCCCAAAAATCTAGAAGAGAGATCTAAATAGCATGAGAAATTCTTAGAACCTTTCTTCTAAAGAGGGATAGATAAGCAGAATTATGAAGGTTCATCTTCCCAAAAAGATCTTCCACATACAATCTACCAATTCAGGCTGCATTTAAATTTTTTTTAAGGTTTTATTTATGTGTGAGAGAGAGAGAGCACAAGCAAGCAGAGGGAGAGGGAGAAGCAGACTCCCCACTGAGCAGGGAGCCTGACATGGGACTCGATCCCAGGAACCTGAGATCATGACCTGAGCCAAAGGCAGATGCTTAGCCAACTGAGCCACCCAGGTGCCCCCATGCTGCATTTTATTACACAAAATCTTTCTTAAAATTCAAATGAGAGCATCTAATGCTATCAGTATTTTACACCTTCATATTAATTACTCCACTCTGACTTCTTTATGGATTTTGAGTGAATGAAATATATCATTGAGGAACAGGAATAATGGAAGAAGTAATATAGAAAAGTGATAACTTGGTGAGAGGACCTCTTTGGGCTGTTTTACTAGGGAATTATGATAGCAAGAATGCCCTATACATCCACTAAGAGGCAGTGGAAGAGTGCTACAAAATAGGTGGAAGCCTCCTACTTTGCAGTTTTGCCTGGTAACACTAATCTGTGTAGCCCAAATCTGATTTTGAATTTGTCATAGCTGCAGGAGATGGTAAATGATATCAGTAACACTTCCTGGGTGTTGTCTGATTGTATGAATTTTGAAACTAATATCTGCATTGTTATGATTCAGTAAAAACAATTATGTCATGGTTATTTTCTTTAAATATTTTTTCCTCATAACTTGTTTCATCCAATGGCTATTTTTAGAAGGCCTAGGTAGATTTCTCACTCACTAGGTAGATTTCTCACTCACAAAGAATGAACTTTCCCATGCTGGTAATTCCTCATATAATTTCCTTCCTAAGACATTTTTTAAATATCTTGTTTTCCTTCTCCCCATGCTACAGAAATGGCAATGTGAAGGCAAAGGCAAACAAATTATTGCATGAACTAGAAAATGAGATAAATGTCCCATAGTTGTGTATGAAAGATTTCAGACTTAGTGATTTGCTAAAGTAGCACTGACTCAGCCTACTGATCATGGTAAGAGTATAGACTTGAGTCAAAAGATTGATTTTAGTCTACAACTGTGTGACCTTGATCTGGTTACATTAAGGCCCTCTAGGTCTCAGGAATCTCCCCTTGCATGAAATGAGGTTGTTGAACTAGATGGTATTTGGTATTTTCTCCCTAGCTATAAACTCAGTGATTTTGAATATAGAAACCTACAAAGCCACTTAAGGGGGCAAAATTTTCTATTCATTTATTAATGAAATATTTATTGAGCTACTATATACCATATTTCTTAGAAATAAAAAAGCTAAATATCTTAATCCATCCATCTAAGTTATTTTGCTTATACCTATTTAGAGAAGAGAATGTGAAAAGTTTGCATGAAAAATCAGGAAGTCAGTTTTGGAACTAAATCAAATCAGCAATTAATGCAACCTCAATTAAATAATAGACTTCCCAATGTATGGAATCATAACATTCAGGGCTAAATTATATTTGAGAATACCTACTTTGAGGAATAAGTTTTTATGTTCTGGAATCATCACCCCAATATACAGATGTATTCCATTTCACTCTTCACTTATTACGATTTTCTTTTTGAAAATACAGATTTCTTTCCTATAAAATAAAGTAAAAAGAAAATCTCAGGATGGCTAGAGTTTGTTTTAGTGATAATACAATTCTGAGTGGAAAAACAATATATATGCTCCTATCTAAACAGCCCAAAAGAAAAAAAAAACTTTAACTTGCAGGGCTGGGAGTAGTTATTGATTTATTACTATGTGTATCAGTTTTCTAGGGTTGCTTAACAAATACTACAGCCTGGGTGGCTTAAATAACAGAAATGTTCTTCCTTACAATTCTGGAAGTAGAAGTCCAAGATCAAGGTATTGCAGGCTCAATTTCTTCTGTGGCCTCTTTCCTTGGCTTGCAGGTAGCTGCCATCTCACTGTGTTTTCATATGGTCGTTCCTTTCTCTTTGTGGTCTGTGCCCTGATTTTCTTTTCTTATTAAGGCAAAAGTCATAATTGGACTAAGGCCACCCTAACAAACCCACTTTAATTTAATTGCCTTTTTAAAGGCCCTATCTCCACATACAGTCACATTCTAGGGTACTGCGGATTAGGGTTTCAATATAGGAATTTGGCGAGACACAATTCAGCTCATAACACCATGTTTATTTCTATAATAATAAACATAATTTATGTTATTCTTACTACTGTTTTGTGCACTAAATGTGTTTAATTTTGATTTTACAATTGCCTTGTACTTGTATCAGTTTGTCACAGTGTGCCAAAGAAATTTATTGCTTTAAAATACATCTTAATTATAATAATTAATTATTCACATTTTTATGGCATTTGATTTTTTTTCTGTTAAACGTGACAGAGGATTGGATGCCATTCACATATCACATATTAGCCAATAAGCCAAACATTTTTACCATTCTCTATGTTAAGGATTTTGTTGTTTTGTTTTGTTTTTTGGCATGGCAAGGATAGACTTTATGCCTTTAACTTCTAAGACTCCCTTAATTACAGACACAATGGATATCTTACTAGGGATATTATATATGTAGCAGTTTTTAAAACTTGAAATAGAAATACTAAGAGGGAAAATACTCAGCATAACACAGTGCTGAAACACAAAATTGCAATTTTTGACATTTCACCAAATTCTTAATTCTATTTTCCGGCCAACTTTAAAAGACATTTTGTAATAAGTAGGTTAAGAGAAAGATTGATAAAATGTAAAGATAAAGAGTTTTAATAAAATATTAGAAATCACAAGACCTAACTCAAATTATATGCAGTAGATTATGTGGCTTTGGTGCTAGACAGCCTGGGTTTGTATCCTGAAAATTCCCACTTACTAACTTACTATATTTATTTGTACTTCATTTTTCTCATCTGTAAAAGGGGGTAAATAATGATACCTATATGATGGGCTTGATGTGATGATTAATAATTTACATAAAGCATTTAGCACAGAGTCTGGCATATAGTAAATTCTCAACAATTTCTAGTTATATATTTCTAGTTTTATGTTAGTTAACATGCCTGTATATACATTTACTTGTATATATGTTATATATTCATACATAATAGACACATACTAAACTTGATTTTCATATTCTTTAGCCTTCCTTTGGTATACTACTAGAATATATATAGATCAACTAATGCTTAGTCCTCTTGCGGTGGATAGACTAGCCAAGATGATCCATAGCAGCATGTCTAGTGATTGCCTCACAGATGCTATTTCTAACCTACAGGAGAATTGTTGCACAGAATCCAAAGCCCTACCTTCCACTCCTTTCAGTGTTTGAGAAACCTCTTGATACATATAAGCTTTTTAGATGTCCTTAAATTGTTCTTCAGTCTACATATGGCCTTTAAGCTTAACTCATTCAAAGACTACATGCCTCCCTCATACAACTTCAACAGTACCTGCTATAAGCCTTCTTACACTTTAGACATTAAATAAATCGTGAAGTTTGATGAAATCCTGAAACTAATCTATAATCCAAGAAATTGGGAAAGGCTAAAGCCATTCCCGACTCTGGATCTATATTAATCACTGGAAGGCAGGATAGAATAGTGATTAGTGCCTGGATTGTAGAGGACAAACAATCTGGATTTGAATCCTAGCTCCACAACTTAATATTTGTATGACTCAGGCAAGTTGTTTGCCTTCTCAGTGCCACATTTTCCTCATATATAAAATGGAGACAATCTGATTAAATACTTCATAGAGTGATGAAGTAAATTTATATTTGTAACATGCTTAAATTAGCTCCTGGCACAAAGTAAGTTACAGGACTTACTATAGGTGTGTGCAACATAAAATCTAATAATGCCTGGCATCTCCTAGCCACTTAAAACAGTGACCAAAACTAGTCTGTTCCACACAGGTCTTAGACCAAAAGCCACTCTAAATCTAGTAGAGATCTCCAAACATGGCAGCTGGAGATCTCTCAGCATTTGTTTTGGGGTTCTTCAGTAGACAGCATATTATAAATTGGTCAGCCAAGCCCTTCCTAAAGAGGCTTTAAAAAATCAGACTGGTGGGGCATTTGGTATATGTTTCTTTGCTTTACAATCTGTGTCTAGTGTCTGCACTATTATTATTAATGTATGTCTCTTTCCTGAATTACATTCTGTCATTACTTATCTGTGTCTATTTTGACTTAAACCGGTCAATGGAAGAGAGGAAAAATATGGGTCTCATTGAGTTATAATGCTTCTTTATGGTGATAGCTATACTGCCAAAAAAGAAATATTTGTGTGACCATTGACAACAAACAAGATCCACATTCTTGAAGAAAGTAGTTATATGGCCACCTTTAAGAAATTCAACCTGCCTTTACCTTCAGTTTTATGTTTTATTTTACTCTATAGTTTTCAAGTGAAGGAGAAAAGAAAAGAGAGCTAGCAGCAAAGGTGAGAGTTGAAATATTTTTATGGAGACACCATTATGCTAAATCTGTTGGACTATAGTTGTAAATAGGGTGAGTGTCTCAACAAAATGCTGTGGGAACACAGAGAAAAGGGTGACTAATACTGTCTTAGGTGACCAAAAAAGTTTTGTTATGAAACTGTCTTCTGAGGCACGGAATGAAGGGTATTAGAGTTCTTTGGTGAATTCATGGCCATGAGTGTACAAAGGACATTCCAGAGAAAAGCAAGAATATGTGTAAAAATATGATGTCATGGAAAGACCTACCATCCTTTAAGAAAAGCAGGGAGTTGATGTAGCTGGACTATAGGGTTAGTTGTAGAGAGTGGTAGGATACACAAGTAGAATACATATGAGAGACTGAACAGGCAGTAGATGGTAGAGGGCCTTCTATTTCATGCCAAAGAATTTGGGTTTTGTAATATATAATAGAAAGCCTCTATCAATACCCTTGTGAATATTTCTTATCCTTAAAGTAACAATGGAAAGGATATAAGTAGTATAGAAAGAAATGAATATTAGTTAATAAAGCATCTTGCAAAATTGGAAAGGCCATTTTGATTTAGAGAAAGTTGTTTGAATTATAGAATAATTTTTAAAGAATGCATTTTTACTTATCTCTAGTATGTTCAGGAGCTTTAAGTTAACATGTTCAGTCATTCAAACCATTATCTAGTAGAGGTCCTTAGGAACCCAATATTAATGAGCAAATATGGCAAAATTGTAATTAGTATATCAATTATGTAAATGAATGCTTATAAAGTACATGAAGGAATTTGAAAAGTTTGTTCTCTTAAGCATTTTGAATATTTTCCTTATAATCTTATTTATACTATTAATTTTATACTGCAAGGAAGGAGTTTGCTAAACAAAGGTAAACATCAACTCTAGTCCCAGGGCAATGGATGAATTCCAAGTTAGCCACTTTTTATTTATTTAGCAAATATATATTACTCAACATCAAGGAACTAGACTCTGTCCTAAGTAGCAGGGATTCAAAGATATGATAGGATACATCACTATCCCTATAAAATTCCTAGTTTAGTTGAGGAAATCAAGGTGGAAACAAATGTTCATATTAAAATTTGTTGAGTTGGATAATGGTGGTGTGTGTATACAGGTTGCTGGGTGAATGCAGTGAAAGAAAGAAACTCTCTTTTTTTAAAGATTTAATTTAATTTTTTTTCAGTGTTCCAAGATTCATTATGTACCATACCCAGTGCTCCATGCAATATGTGCCCTCCTTAATACTCACACAACTGCCCACCCCCCTGCCCTCCAAAACCCTGTTTGTTTCTCACCCAACTGCCCACCCCTCTCCCCTCCAAAACCCTCAGTTTATTTCTCAGAGTCCACAGTCTCTCATGGTTCCTCTCCTTCCAATTTCCCCCGACTCACTTCTCCTCTCCTTCTTCCATTGTCCTCCATGTTATTCCTTATGCTCCACAAGTGAAACCGTATGATAATTGACTCTCTCTGCTTGACTTATTTCACTCAGCATAATCTCTTCCAGTCCCGTCCATGTTGACACAAAAGTTGGGTATTCATCCTTTCTGAGGGAGGCATAATACTTCATAGTGTATATGGACCACATCTTCCTTATCCATTTGTCCATTGAAGGCAATCTTGGTTCTTTCCACAGTTTGGTGACCATGGCCATTGCTGCTATAAACATTGGGGTACAGATGGCCCTTCTTTTCACCACATCTGTATCTTTGGGGTAAATACCCAGTACTGCATTTGCAGGGTCATAGGGAAGCTCTATTTTTAATTTCTTAAGGAATCTCCACATTGTTCTCCAAGGTGGCTGCGCCAACTTGCATGACCACCAACAGTGTAGGAGGGTTCCCCTTTCTCTACATTCTCTCCAACAGATGTTGTTTACTGTCTTGTTAATTTTGGCCATTCTAACTGGTGTAAGGTGGTATCTCAATGTGGTTTTGATTTGAATCTCCCTGATGGCTAGTGATGATGAACATTTTTTCATGTGTCTGTTAGCCATTTGTATGTCTTCATTGGAGAAGTGTCTATTCATGTCTTCTGCCCTTTTTTGATATGATTATCTGTTTCGTGTGTGTTGAGTTTGAGTTCTTTACAGATTCTGGATATCAGCCTTTTGTCTGTAGTGTCATTTGCAAATATCTTCTCCCATTCCATGGGTTGCCTCTTTGTTTTGTTGACTGTTTCCTTTGCTGTGCAGAAGCTTTTGATCTTGATGAAGTCCCAAAAGTTCATTTTCCCTTTTGTTTCCTTTGTCTTTGGAGACCTTTGAAGTAGAGCTTGAAATCAGGCAACGTGATGCCCCAAGTTTTGTTTTTCTTTTTCAACCTTTCCTTAGCAATTCAGGGTCTATTCTGATTCCATACAAATTTTAGGATTGTTTGTTCCAGCTCTTTGAAAAATGCCAGTGGAATTTTGATTGGAATGGCCGTGAAAGTATAGCTTGCTCTAGGCAGTATAAACATTTTAACAATGTTTATTTTTCTGATCCATGAACATGGAATGGTCTTCCATCTTTTTGTGTCTTCTTCAGTTTCTTTCATGAATGTTCTGTAGTTCCTCGAATACAGATCCTTTCCCTCTTTGGTTAGGTTTATTCCCAGGTATCTTATGGTTCTTGGTGCTATAGTAAATGGAATTGATTCTCTAATTTCCCTTTCTGTAATTTTATTGTTAATGTATAAGAAAGCAACTGATTTCTGTACATTGATTTTGTATCCTGGCACAGTCCTGTTGCTAGGACTTCTAATACTATGTTGAACAAGAGTGGTGAGAGTGGTGAGAGTGGGCATCCTTGTCGTGTTCCTGATCTCAAAGGGAAGGCTGTCAGCTTTTTCCAATTGAGGATGATATTTGCTGTGGGTTTTTCGTAGGTAGATTTTATGAAGTTGAGGAATGTTCCCTCTATCCCTATACTTTGAAGCGTTTTAATCAGGAATGGATGCTGGATTTTGTCAAATGCTTTTTCTGCATCAATTGAGAGGACCATGTGTTTCTTCTCTCTTCACTTATTGATTTGTTCTATCACATTGATTGATTTGCGAATGTTGAACGACACTTGCAACCCATGGTTAAATCCCACCTGGTCATGGTGGATAATCTTTTTAATGTGCTGTTGGATCCTATTAGTTAGGATTTTGTTAAGAATCTTAGCATCCATATTTATCAGGGATATTGATCTGAAATTCTCCTTTTTGGTGGGGTCTTTGCCTGGTTTGGGGATCAGGGTAATGTTGGCTTCCTAAAAAGAGTCTGGAAGTTTTCCTTCTGCTTCAATTTTTGGAAACAGCTTCAGGAGAACAGGTATTATTTCTTCTTTGAATGTTTGGTAGAAATCCCCAGGGGATCTGTCAGGTCCTGGGCTCTTGTTTTTTGGGAGGTTTTTGATCATTGCTTCAATCTTGTTACTAGATATCAGTCTATTCAGGTTGTCATTTTCTTCCTGGTTCTGTTTTGGAAGTTTATAGTTTTCCAGGAATGCATTCATTTCATACAGGTTGCTTAAATTACTGGCATATAACTGTTGATAATAATTTCTGATGATTGTTTCTATTTCCTTGGTGTTAGTTGTGATCTCTACCTTTTCATTCATAATTTTATTAATTGGGGCCTTCTCCCTTTTCTTTTGGATTAGTTTGGCCAATAGTTTATCGATCTTATTGATTCTAAAAACCAGCTTCTAGTTTCATTGATGCGTTCTACTGTATCTCTAGTTTCTATCTCATTGATCTCTGCTCTAATCTTTTCTTTTAAAGATTTTATTTATTTATTTGACAGACAGAGATTACAAGTAGGCAAGAGAGGCAGGCAGGGAGAGAGAGGAGGAAGCAGGCTCTCTGCGGAGTGGAGAGCCTGATGTGGGGCTCGATCCCAGGACCCTGGGATCATGACCTGAGCCGAAAGCAGAGGCTTTAACCCACTGAGCCACCCAGGCACCCCATCTCTCTGCTCTAATCTTGATTATTTCCCTTCTTGTGTGTGGAGTTGGCTTAATTTGTTGTTGATTCTCCAGTTCTTTAAGGTGTAGAGACAGCTGGTATATTCTGGATTTTTCAATTTTTTTGAGGGAGGCTTGGATGGCTATGTATTTCCCCCTTAGGACCGCCTTTGCTGTATCCCATAGGATTTGGACTGAAGTGTCTTCATTCTCATTGATTTCCATGAATTGTTTAAGTTCTTCTTTGATTTCCTGGTTGATCCAAGCATTCTTAAGCAAAGTGGTCTTTAGCTTCCAGGTGTTTGAGTTCCTTCCAAACTTTTCCTTGTGGTTGAGCTCCAGCTTCAAAGCATTGTGATCTGAGAATATGCAGGGAATAATCTCAGTCTTTGGTATTGGTTGAGCCTTGATTTGTGACCCCGTCTGTGGTTTGTTCTAGAGAAGGTTCCATGGACACTCAAGAAGAATGAATATTCTGTTGTTTTAGGGTGGAATGTTCTGTATATATCTGTGAGGTCCATCTGTTCCAATGTGTGGTTCAATGCTCTTGTTTCTTTATTGATTTTCTGCTTGGATGATCTGTCTACTTCTGAGAGTGATGTGTTATGATCTCCTACTATTAATGTATTCATATCAATATGACTCTTTATATTGATTAACAGTTTTCTTATGTAGTTGGCTGCTCCTGTATTGGGGGCATAAATATTTACAATTGTTAGATCTTCTTGGTGGATCGACCCTTTAAGAATTATGTAGTGTCCTTCTGTATCTCTGACTACAGTCTTTAGTTTAAAATCTAATTTATCTGATATGAGAATTGCTACCCCAGCCTTCTTTTGAGGCCTGTTGGCATGAAAGATGCTTCTTCATCCTTTCACTTTCAGTCTTGATGTATCCTTAGGTTCAAAATGCGTTTTCTGCCCATTTTTTAATGTGATAATCTGTTTTTTGAGCATTGAGTTTGAGGATTTCTTTATAGATCTTGGATATCAGCCCTTTGTCTGTAGTGTCATTTGCGAATATCTTCTCCCATTCCCTGGGTTGCCTCTTTGTTTTGTTGACTGGTTCCTTTGCTGTCCACATGCTTTTGATCTTGATGAAGTCCCAAAAGTTCATTTTCACTTGTGTTTCCTTTGCCTTTGGACACATGTCTTGAAAGAAGTTGCTGTGGCCGATGTCAAAAGAAACTAACTCTTTATGGCAAAAGGGAGCAGGCTATAAGGGAAGGCTTTATATTTAGGTTGGAATTTGAAGGATAAAAAGTGGTTCTCCGGGCGCCTGGGTGGCTCAGTAGGTTTAAGCCTCTGCCTTCAGCTCAGGTCATGATCCCAGGGTCCTGGGATCGAGCCCCACATCGGGCTCTCTGCTCAGCAGGGAGCCTGCTTCCCTCTCTCTCTGTCTCTGCCTGCCTTTCTGCCTACTTGTGACCTCTGTCTGTCAAATAAATAAATAAGTAAATCTTTAAAAAAAAAAAAAGGTGGTTCTCCTAGTAGATAAAGACGCCAGACTGTGTAGTCAGAATCCTAGGTATTGGGCACAGGTTTTTAGAAAGCTAGGAGAGGGGTGCCTGGGTGGTTCAGTCAGTTAAGTACTCTACTCTTAATTTTGGTTCAGGTCATTATCTCAGGGTCATGAGATCAAACCCAGCATTGAGCTCTGTACTGGGCATGGAGCCTGCTTAAGATTTCTCTTTCTCCTTCTCTTCCCCCTTTTCCCCTTCCCCAGTTCCAGGATCTCTCTCAAAATAAATAAAAGTTGGGAGAAATGAAGTTATACGATGGTCTTAGAACTTCACAAGTGTATGGTTTATGGTAGACATGTGAATGGGCAAGGAGAGAGATAGGGTTGGGGGATTAGACAATAGCCCAGAAGAGTTCTGATATCAAGGGGTTTGACTTTTATATGGCATAGGATCTATGGACAGGTTTTAAACAGAAGAGGGTCATGGTCAAATTCACGTTTTAGTGAGAGATGTCTAGAAGCAATTTGGAGGAAAAGACTAGAGCAGTGGTTTTCAAACACATTTTCTTTTATGCAGAGAAAACTTTTCCAAATAAATCTTACATTTATTTATCAAAAGCTTCTGCACAGCAAAGGAGACAGTCAACAAAACAAAGAGGCAACCCACGGAATGGGAGAAGATATTTGCAAATGACAGTACAGACAAAAGGTTGATATCCAGGATCTATAAAGAACTTCTCAAACTCAACACGTGCAAAACATTTAACTAGAGAGAGAAGAGACAAGAATGGTATTTTATTAGAAAAAATAAATATATTCATGGGCGCCTGGGTGGCTCAGTGGGTTGAAGCCTCTGTTTTCGGCTCAGGTCATGATCCCAGGGTCCTGGGATCGAGCCCCACATCGGGCTCTCTGCTCTGCGGAGATCCTGCTTCCTCCTCTCTCTGCCTGCCTGCCTCTCTTGCCTACTTGTAATCTCTGTCTGTCAAATAAATAAATAAAATATTTAAAGAAAATAAATATATTCAAATAGAAAACTTTTATTTACTATGAGGCCAATGGAAACAGACTGCTTCAAACTAAAGTGTGTATAATTGGGGTTACAGATTACAGCTCCTGTGTTTCGTTAGATTCAGCATCAAATGCATCTGATATAGTAGTGCACCATATTGAGACAATTCTGATTTGCAGTGATAAGTTGTAAATAATAAGTTTTAAGCAACTCTCCATGCCATGTCAAAGGGACTCTTATGTTGAAATGATCTAGAAATAAGAAGGAAAGATCTGGGGGAGAAAATCCCTGGCAACAATGACAACAGCTCACATAATTTACCATAGATAGAGACATTCAAAGCTTTTTAAAAATACTAAAATCATCTGGGCGCCTGGGTGGCTCAGTGGGTTAAAGCCTCTGCTTTCGGCTCAGGTCATGATCCCAGGGTCCTGGGATCGAGCCCCACATCGGGCTCTCTGCTCCGTGGAGAGCCTGCTTCCTCCTCTCTCTCCCTGCCTGCCTCTCTGGCCTACTTGTAATCTCTGTCTGTCAAATAAATAAATAAAATCTTAAAAAAAATACTAAAATCATCCATGCTTTTGTAATTCATCTCTATTTTATGTCCTCACTTTTTGTTTCCATGTGCGGAGTAGACACAGCAAATATCTGCTGAATTAATATTATCAAGAATGAAGTAAAAATTTAAGCAACAAAATAATACTTAAGTTATATGAAACCATGAAGATTTGAAGTCAAAAGTAGCCCTATTCTAGAGAAAGACAGATATTCACTGACATTTGTCCTGTAGTCCAATGTCCAACTCTGATTTATATAAACCTGACCTACAAGAAAATTGGGATAGGTATCACATCATAGTAGAAGAGGTCATGCTTTAACAAAGAGGAGACTCATAAATCTGTATGGGGTTAGAGGAGGGATGTTCCTCTCTAGTCTCTTTCCTTTTTTTTTAAAGATTTTATTCATCTGACTGAAAGAGATACAGCAAGACAGGGAACACAAGCAGGGGGAGTGGGAGAAGGAGAAGCAGGCTCCCCATGGAGCATGGAGCAGGGAGCCTGACAAGGGGCTGGGATCATGACCCAAGAAGAAGGCAGACACCTAATGATTGAGCCACCCAGCCTCTCTAGTTTCATTAGAAAATGCTGCTAAGATGTGTTGGAAACAAATCTCTTCAAATCCTACCTACCTCTCAGGACCGAAATCAAATTTTACCTTCTCTGTGTGACACACTGATATCTCAACATTCATGAGGGTTGCCCATGTGCCAGGAATAGCACTAGATGCCAGAGATAGAAACACGAAAAAGAGAGTCACTCATCTAAATTCCTAGCATCTATTTTCACTCACTTGATACCTAATCATTTTTTTCCATCTACATATAAGACTGTAAGTCCTAATGACAGCAAAATTTCTGTAAGTTTAATTCAACATAGTTTTACTGGCCACAAATTTTCTGGCAGGGTCCATGTTAGGTGTTAAGGATAGAAAGATGTCCTCAAGTAGCTTAGCAGTCTAACCTGTATAAACCCCAGCAGTCTACTACAGTATATACATGAACAGCCAGTTGGCTGTGAGAGTAAATCTTTGGAAGCTCCGGCTAGATTAAACGGAGATTAAAACATATATTCTCTTTCTCAAATGTGTCTTTTTTTATTTCACTTTCTTCAACCCTTGATGATGCCACATGAAGAACCCTTAGGTCCAACTCTAATTATACTTTAAGTGTACCATTACACTAACAAGTATATTATTATGCTAACCATTGCAACAAGTCCTTCATATTATGAATATATAGGGCTAACTTTCATATATTACCATATATCTCAGCATTCTCTATAATTATTTGAGGCAGATGGGGGGAACCTTTAATTTTCTATTTTGAGGAATATTTTGTTATTGGTGGTGATAGTATTGGGATAGTGTTATTGGGGATTCCTTGGTGCAGTGCTTATCATTATATAACTGTCATATATTATTCGTGTATCATTTGATTTAGTGTTACCTACTTGGATCAATTTCTTTTTCAGGTTTCTGCATGTATTTATTTGTTTTGCTTTAAAACAAAAATCAAATATTAAATTACTAGTGATAGACACATCAGTAGGACCATTTGTAAGAAATATGGAGAGATAATTTCTCTTCCCTTAAAGTCTGTGAGTTATCTCCACTATAACACCTTTTAAAAACTACTCAACAACGGTAGACTACTGAATACTGAACCTGGATGTGTTTTCAGTTGTTGGCTTTTCTAAGTAATTACTTGCCAGAAAGGAAGGGGAAAGGATGAAAATATCTATCCTGACTCCTCCTGAAATGGAAGTGTTAGTTGACTATATCTGTTACATCACCCTGCATCCATTCAACAACGCTAATCATAATGCTAAGTGACCTTTTACTTTATTCAGCATTAAGCTAGTACTGATTGACCTTTGAGCCTCAAGCAAGCCTTTCCCCAGCACCATGCTGTATCTTTAGTACTAAACTCTTGACTCATTATCCAACCTGAATATCTGCCTTGCCTTAGAGGTACTTTGACATTTGCTAAGACTTCCCATTGGACTTTGCAGACATCTCCAGATCATGACAGTGTCATTTAATATCTTGGTTTTAAACATCATCACAGTGGCTTGTGCTGAAGAACCTGAGCTAAAAAGAAAGTGGTAAGGTAAAAAGAACAAGGCTATTTCTTCTGTGCTTATTAAGATGGCATGAAAAAAATAATTTTTTAATTATGAATGCAACCATAAAATCATAAATATGTTTTCAAGTGATCACAGTATAAAATAGAGCACCAACAGTAGAAAAGATACATACAAGTGGCTATCAGACACATGAAAAAATATTCATCATCACTAGCCATCAGGGAGATTCAAACACCTCACACCAGTTAGAATGGCCAAAATCAGCAAGACAGGAAACAACGTGTGTTGGAGAGGATGTGGAGAAAGGGGAACCCTCTTACACTGTTGGTGGGAATGCAAGTTGGTGCAGCCACTCTGGAGAACAGTGTGGAGGTTCCTCAAGAAGTTAAAAATAGAGCTTCCCTATGACCCTGCAATTGCGCTACTGGG
>PISX010013398.1:0-57021 GCA_004024625.1 Mellivora capensis | reverse complement strand
CCTTGAGGAGAGCACAGGCAGCAACCTCTTCAATCTCAGCTATAGGAACTTCTTCCTAGAAACACTGCCAAAGGCAAGGGAAGCAAGGGCAAAAATGAACTATTGGGACTTCATCAAGATCAAAAGCTTTCACACAGCAAAGGAAACAGTCAACAAAACCAAAAGACAACTGACAGAATGGGAGAATATATTTGTAAGTGACGTATCAGATAAAGGGCTAGTATCCAAAATCTATAAAGAGCTTATCAAATTCAACACCCAAAGAACAAATAATCCAATCAAGAAATGGGCAGAAGACATGAACAGACATTTCTGCAAAGAAGATATCCAAATGGCCAACGGACACATGAAAAAATGCTCAGCATGGATTCCATGCTCGGCATCAGGGAAATACAAATCAAAACCACAATGAGATACTATCTCACACCAGTCAGAATGACTAAAATTAACAAGTCAGGAAATGGCAGGTGTTGGTGGGGATGCTGAGAAAGGGAAACCCTCCTATATTGCTGGTGGGAATACAAGCTGTTGCAGCCACTATGGAAAACAGTATGGATGTTCCTCATAAAGTTGAAAACAGAGCTACCCTACAATCCAGTAATCATACTACTGGGTATTTACCCTAAAGATACAAATGCAGTGATCCAAAGGGGCACATGCATCAGAATGTTTCTAGCAGCAATGTCCACAATAGCTAAACTATGGAAAGAACCTAGATGTCCATCAATAGATGAATGGATAAAGATGTGGTGTATATATATGTACACTGGAATACTATGCACACATTAAGAAATGAAATCTTGCCATTTGCAACGATGTGGATGGAACTAGAGGGTATTGTTTTAAGCAAAGTAAGTCAATTAGCAAAAGAATTATTATATGATCTCTTTGATATGAGGAATTTGAGAGGCAGGGCAAAGGTTTGTTGGCGGAAGGGAGGGAAGAAATGAAACAAGATGGGACTGGGGAGGGAGAAAAACCATAAGAGACTCTTAATCTCAGGAAATAAACTGAGGTTTGCTGGGGAGTTGGGAGATAGGGATAGGGTGGCTGGTAATGGGCACTGGATGGGAATGTGCTATGGTGAATGCTGTGAGTTGTGTAAGACTGATGATCAACAGAACTGTACCTCTGAAGCAAATAATACATTATATGTTAACAAAAAAAAAAAAAAAAAAAGAAATGGGGTCTCCTCAAAAAATTAGAGAATAGACTAAAAATTAAAAATAAGAATTACCATCCAACCCAGTAATTTCACTACTAGGTATTTAACCAAAGAAAGTGAAAACACTAATTAATTCAAAATTATATGCACACCTATGTTTATTGTAACATTATTTATAATAGTCAAATTATGGAAGCAGCCCAAATATCCATGGATAGAGGAATGGATAAAGAACAAGTGGTATATGTATACAATGTAATATTACTTAGCCATAAAAAGAATGAGATCTTGCATTTGCAAAGACATGGGTAGAGCTAAAGAGTATTATGCTAAGCAAAATAAGTCAGTCAGAGAAACACAAATACCATATGATTTCATTCATATGTGGAATTTAAGAAACAAAACAAATGAACAAAGAAAAAAGAGATAAACTAAAAACAAAAAACAGACTCTTAAATATAGAGAACAAAGTGATGTTTACCAGAGGGGAGGTAGGTGGTGGGCATGTATGAGATAAATGAAGGGGATTAAGAGTACACTTATCATATGAGCCCTGAGTAATGAATGTATAGAATCAAATCACTATATCATACACCTGCAACTAGTATAACACTGCATGTTAATTATACTGTAATTTAAAAATAATATCAATTCGATACAAAAATAAATGAAAAATAAAAATAATTACAAAATAGAAATACCATACAATCCAGAAATTCCACTACTGGGTATTTAACCAAAGAAAATAAAAGCACTAATCTGAAAATATACAAAGTCTCCTATGTTTACTGCAGTATTTTTTGCAATAGCCAAGATATGGAAGTAACCTAAGCATCCATCCACAGATAAATGGATAAAGAAAAGTGCTATATTTATACAAGTGGAATATTATTCAGGCATTTAAAAATGGAGATCTTGCCATTTGCAACAATATTGGTGGATCTAGAGGGTATTATGCTGAGTAAAGTAAGTCAGGCAAAGAAAGACAAATAGTACATGATTTCACTTACATGTGGAATCTAAAAGAACAGAACAAATAAATAAAGCACAAACAGACCTGAAAAATATAGAAAACAAACTGATGGTTGCCAGAAAGAAGGTATGGGGGGATGGGAAAAATGGGTGAAGAGTAGCAGATACAGGCTTCTAGTCATGAAATTAATAAGTCAGAGGACAAAGGGACAGCATAGGAAATATAGTCAGTGATATTTTTTTAAAGATTTTATTTATTTATTTGTCAGAGAGAGAGAGAGAGAGCGAGCACAGGCAGAGTGGCAGGCAGAGTCAGAGGGAGAAGCAGGCTCCCTGCCGAGCAAGGAGCACGATATGGGACTCGATTCCAAGACGCTGGCATCATGACCTGAGCCGAAGGCAGCTGCTTAACCAACTGAGCCACCCAGGCATCTCTAGTCAATGATATTTTAATAGTGCTGTATGATGATGGTAGCTACACTTGTGGTGAACACAGCATAATTTATGGACTTGTAGAATCACTATGTCATTCACCTGAAACTAAAGTAACATTCTGTGACAAATATACCTAAATTAAAAACAAAACAATATAAAAAAAGTTATTGGGACACCAGGATGGCTCAGTTGGTTGGGCGTCCGACTCTTGATTTTGACTCAGGTCATGATCCTGGGGTCATGGGGTTGATGGCTCATGCTGTGTGGAGCCTGCGTGGAATTCTCTCTCCCTCTCCCTCTGCCCCTCCACATGCTGTCTCTCTCTCTCTCTCACAAAAGAGTGGGGGGAGAAGTTACAGTTCAAGTTTAGCTGTCAACTAATTTTTGTTCTGCTTAAAACAAAGATGATAGGTAAAAAAGTGGTTAATTTCAGAAATTCCACAAAGGAAATGTGTTCAGATCTCTGAAAGGTTGGAAAGAATAGATAAATCAGTTGTCACGTTTGTAAATTTGCAAAACATAGATAAGAAATGACTATCAGAGTCCAAAGATTTTGTTAATAGGGAGTAAAATTACTAAGGAAATCAACATACCAGAATTATGGTTTAAAGACAGCTTCATATTTTTTGGCAAAGTGGATTGGCTTTGCTGAAAAGAACTGGCCATATTCAGAAACTTGTTATTTTAAAGAAATATTGATTCCTTTTTTTCTCATTTTATTTCTTTTCAGTGTTCCAGAATTCATTGTTTATGCACCACACTCAGTGCTCCATGCAGTATGTGCCCTCCATAATACGCACCACCAGGCTCACCCAAACTCCCACTCCCTTCCCCTCCAAAACCCTGTTTGTTTCTCAGAATCCACAGTCTCTCATGGTTTGTCTCCCCCTCCAATGTCTCCCAACTCACTTCTCTTTTCCATCTCCCAATATCTTCCATGTTATTCCTTGTGTTCCACAAGTAAGTGAAACCGTATGATAATTGGCTCTTTCGGCTTCACTTATTTCACTCAGCATAACCTCTTCCAGTCCCGTCCATGTTGATACAAAAGTTGGGTATTCCTCCTTTCCGATGAAGGCATAATACTCCATTGTATATATGGACCATATCTTTTTTATCCATTCATCTGCTGAAGGGCATCTTGGCTCTTTCCACAGTTTGGCGATTGTGGCCATTGCTGCTATGAATGGTGGGGTACAGATGGTCCTTCTGTTCATTACATCTGAACTTTGGGGTAAATACCCAGTAGTGCAATTGCAGGGTCAAAGGGAAGCTCTATTTTTAATTTCTTAAGGAATCTCCACACTGTTTTCCAAAGTGGCTGTACCAACTTGCATTCCCACCAACAGTATAAGAGGATTCCCCTTTCTCCACATCCTCTCCAACACATGTTGTTTACTGTCTTGTTAATTTTGGCCATTCTAACTGGTATAAAGTGGTATCTCAACGTGGTTTTGATTTGAATCTCCCTGATGGCTAATGATGATGAACATTTTTTCATGTGTCTGTTAGCCCTTTGTATGTCTTCTTTGGAGAAGTGTCTGTTCATGTCTTTTGCCCATTTTTTGACATGATTATCTGTTTTGTGTGTGTTGAGTTTGAGGAGTTCTTTATAGATCTTGGATATCAGCCCTTTGTATTGTCATTTGCGAATATCTTCTCCCATTCCATGGGTTGCCTCTTTGTTTTGTTGACTGTTTCCTTTGCTGTGCAGAAGCTTTTGGTCTTGATGAAGTACCAAAAATTCATTTTTGCTTTTGTTTCCTTTGCCTTTGGAGACACGTCTTGAAAGAAGTTGCTGTGGCTGATGTCGAAGAGGCTACTGCCTATGTTCTCCTCTAGGATTTTGATAGATTGCTGCCTCACATTGAGGTCTTTTGTCCATTTCAAGTTTATCTTTGTGTATGGTGTAAGAGAATGGTCAAGTTTCATTCTTCTATATATAGCTGTCCAATATTCCCAGCACCATTTATTGAAGAGATGGTCTTTTTTCCACTGTATATTTTTTCCTGCTTTGCTGAAGATTATTTGACCATAGAGTTGAGGGTCCATATCTGGGCTCTCTACTCTGTTCCACTGGTCTACATGTCTGTTTTTGTGCCAGTACCATGCTGTCTTGGTGATCACAGCTTTGTAGTAAAAGTTGAAATCTGGCAATGTGATGCTCCCACTTTTCTCTTTTTCAACATTTCCTTAGCAATTCAGGTCTTTTCTGGTTCCATACAAATTTTAGGATTGTTTGTTCCAAGCTCCTTGAAAAATGCTGGTGGAATTTTGATCAGGATGGCACTGAAAGTATAAATTGCTCTAGGCAGTATAGACATTTTAACAATGTTTATTCTTCCCATCCATGAGCATGGAATGGTCTTCCATATTTTTGTCTTCTTCAATTTCTTTCATAAGGGTTCTTAGTTCCTCAAGTACAGATCCTTTACCTCTTTGGTTAGGTTTATTCCCAGGTATCTTATGGTTCTTGGTGCTATAGTAAATGAAATTGATTCTCTAATTTCCCTTTCTATATTTTCCTTGTTAGTGTATAAGAAAGCAACTGATTTCTGTACACTGATTTTGTATCCTGCCACATTACTGAATTGCTGTATGAGTTATAATAGATTGGGGGTGGAGTCTTTTGAGTTTTCCATATAAAGAATCATGTCATCTGCTAAGAGAGAGAGTTTGACTTCTTTGCCAATTTGGATACCTTTTATTTCTCTTTGTTGTCTGATTGCTGTTGCTAGGACTTCCAGTACTATGTTGAACAAGAGTGATGAGAGTGGGCCTCCTTGTCTTGTTCTTGATCTCAAAGGGAAGGCTGCCAGCTTTTTCCCATTGAGGATGATATTTACTCTGGGTTTTTCATAGATAGATTTTATGAAGTTGAGAAATGTTCCCTCTATCCCTATACTTTGAATTATTTTAATCAGGAATGGATACTGTATCTTGTCAAATGTTTTTTCTGCATCCATTGAGAGGACCATATGGTTCTTCACTCTTCTCTTATTGATTTGTTCTATCACCTTGATTGATTTGCGAATGTTGAACCACCCTTGCATCCCATGGATAAATCCCACCTGGTCACTGTGGATAATCTTTTTAATGTACTGTTGGATCCTATTAGCTAGGATCTTGTTGAGAACTTGGCACACATACTCATCAGGGATATTGGTCTGAAATTCTCCTTTTTGATTCGGTCTTTGCCTGGTTTGGGGATCAAGATAATGCTGGCTTCATAAAAACAGTCTGGAAGTTTTCTTTCTGTTTCTATTTTTTGAAACAGCTTCAGGAGAATAGGTGTTATTTCTTCTTTGAATGTTTGGTAGAATTCTCCAGGGAATCCATCAGG
Source organism: Mellivora capensis (assembly GCA_004024625.1). Lineage (NCBI taxonomy): Eukaryota > Metazoa > Chordata > Mammalia > Carnivora > Mustelidae > Mellivora > Mellivora capensis. The sequence continues at coordinate 51,106 of PISX010013398.1, read as the reverse complement.
TCCTGGGCTCTTGTTTTTTGGGAGGTTTCTGATGACTGCTTCAATCTCGTTACTAGATATTGGTCTATTCATGTGGTCTATTTCTTCCTGATTCAGTTTTGGAAGTTTATAGGTTTCCAGGAACGCATCTATTTCAACCAGGTTGCTTAACTTATTGGCGTATAACTGTTGATAATACTTTCTGATGATTGTTTCTATTTCCTTGGTGTTAGTCATGATCTCTCCCTTTTCATTCATAATTTTATTAATTTGGGTCCTCTCTCTTTTCTTTTGGATTAGTTTGGCCAATGGTTTATCAATCTTATTGATTCTTTCAAAAAACCAGTTTCTAGTTTCATTGATACGTTCTACTGTATCTCTAGTTTCTATCTCATTGATCCTGCTCTGATCTTGATTATTTCCCTTCTTGTGTGTGGGCTTGGCTTAATTTTGTTGTTGATTTTCCAGTTCTTTAAGTTGTAAAGAGAGCTGGTGTATTCTGGATTTTTCAGTTTTTTTGAGGGAGGCTTTGATGGCTATGTATTTCCCCCTTAGGATTGCCTTTGCTATATCCCATGGGTTTTTGGACCGAAGTGTCTTTATTCTCATTGATTTCCATAAATTGTTTAAGTTCTTCTTTGATTTCCTGGTTGATCCAAACATTCTTAAGCAAGGTGGTCTTTAGCTTCCAAGTGTTTGAATTCCTTCCAATCTTTTTCTTGTGGTTGAGTTCCAGTTTCAAAGCATTGTGGTCTGAGAATATTCAGGGAATAATCTCAATCTTTTGGTATCAGTTGAGCCCTGATTTGTGACCCAGTATGTGGTCTATTCTGGAGAAAGTTCCATGTGCACTCGAGAAGAATGAGTATTCTGTTGTTTTAGGGTGGAATGTTCTGCATATATCTATGAGGTCCATCTGGTCCAATGTGTCATTCAATGCTCTGTTTCTTTATTGATTTTTTGCTTGGATGATCTATTACTGAGAGTGGTGTGTTAAGATCCCCTACTATTAATGTATTTATATCAATATGATTCTTTATCTTGATTAACAGTTGTCTTATGTAGTTGGCTGCTCCCATATTGGGGGCATAAATATTTACAATTGTTGGATCTTCTTGGTGGACAGACCCTTTAAGAATGATGTGGTATCCTTATTTATCTCTGACTGAAATATTGATTCCTAATCCCTACCAATGAGTCATTTTTTCTGATTCCTTTATTAAATTAATTATGAGACAATATCAACTAGATGCAAATATTTTTATAAACCTTCATTTGTAATGGTACTTAAGGCAAAATAAAAAAGTCCATCATTATAGAGTCTACCAGAGTTGGCAAGTATGAGTCATAATTTTGTTGATGAGTAGATAAGCCCTGCCCAAAACTGGTTTACCAAATGAAACCAAAGAGAGATTGATAGCTTGTGTGATTGTGTGAACTGAAGAAAAACATTTGTGTTTGACTTTGTTTTTAGACTAGTTATAAATGTAAGAGATATTGGAAGTTAAGTTCTTACAAAAAAAGGACACATTAATGTTGGAAGTGACTCGTTCAAAGACATTCACTGGCATCTTCCAGGTGCCAGATCCTTCATGGAATTCATGGAAACTGAATGAGATAGTTGGAGGTGAGCAGAAAATTAGTTCACGGGGGGAAAAAAGAGCCCCCTTTATTGTTCTATGTTCATGACACAGAAACATGGATTAATAATACTTAGTATTCAGTCCAGTTTTTCACAAAGGAACACTTTATAATAAGGAAGAAGTTCTTTCACCAAGTTGGACATTCCATTCTTGACAGGCTAGAGTCCTTGCAGAGAAAAGTAACCAAAATATGAGACTAGTCTCAAATTCTACCATTTTCATCAACTAAAGTTCACTGCTGACCTCTTCTCTTCAAACATTATATCAGTTTTACCCCCATGGTTGATGTGTTTGATCAGGCCAAGCAACACTCTCATCATCCAATAGCTTCATCTACTTTGCTTATCTATTTTCCCCTCTTCAAGTATGTTTCCTGAATTCAAGGGTTTTTCCTAATGTTATAGAAGGCTGCCAGCATGATTTCCCCTATATCTAATTCTATTCTCACCAGAGAAATTATGCCATTAACTTCTACTACTACCACTAAGAAGAAAGAGGGAGGGAAAGGAGAAAGAAGAGGAAGAGAAACACTTATTGCATATTTATCATGTTCCTGGCATTGTCTCATTTAATTTTCACCAAGATAAATTGAACTTTGCTATAATTAACTCCACTTATAAATAACAAATCTAAAGCCTTGAGAAATTAGATGCCTAGGCTGAGATTACACAGTTTGGAATTACAGGAGCAGAGTTTAAACCAGTAGTCTAATGGATCCCACATGCTTAATCCTTCTCTTACTGCTTCCCTAGAATCAACCAATAATCTTTGAGAGAGCTGGACAAGACTCACATCAGTTGTAAATGAAATAGTTAGGATTCAATCCCTGGTCCTCCAAATACAGAACCCACCACTTAGCCACTATCTACCCTAGCTTCCAGCACCGTGTCTCCAGGTTACTGATTGTTTAAACAATCAATAGAATAACCTTTCTCTAGCTTTGTCCCACTTTGTTAACCAAACCAGAAACAAAGAATTCAGTCATTAATACCAACATTATAGCTAGTATACTCAGTGATTCCTCCAAAATCCTTCCTTTCCTCAGAAGTTTTGGTTTAGGGAGTTCATTAATCCTCCCATCCCCAAAATTGGGTCAGCCAAGCTGCACCTCATCTTGTAAGAATTAGATCAGTTAATCCTGTCAACATTATCAAATCAATAGCTGTAGAATCTTAAATTTAAAGACAAACCTTTGAATTTTCTTTAACCCTTAAAACATTGTAGACTATATGGTGCAATTACTGAAAACTCTCAATAGAAATGTGTCAAATGGGAAAACTAAATACATGGCCCCTGATTTGATAACTCTCCTCCCAGATTCATCATGATTGCTTATAACAAAATGAATTTTGAAGGATAAATTCCCCCATCCTCAAAGCTTCAAAACCTTTTATCATAATATATACATTTTTTAAAGATTTTATTTATTTGACAGAGAGAGATATCACAATTAGGCAGAGAAGCAGGCAGAGAGAGAAGGGGAAGCAGGCTCCCTGCTAAGCAGAGAGCCTGATGTGGGGCTCAATCCCAGGACCCTGAAATCATGACCTGAGCTGAAAGCAGAGGCTAAACCCACAGAGGCACCCAGGTGCCCCAAAACCTTTTATCATAAATCTTGACAATTTAACTTTAGTAGAAGTAAGAATGAGTAGGCCATGGGCATTTTGGTTAATGTCAGAAATATTTCTGAATATCCTATAATCCAAAAGAATTTTTACTTTTGATGTTGATGCAGCTGTGTGATAAGACACACCCAGCATTTCTTAACATATGTGCTCTCCCTTTTAAGGTCTTAATTCTATAGCCTTTTTTAATTTACATGCTTAATCAACTCTTTGGAAGCTCAGAAATCTCAGTAAGCAAAGGCCAGATCTGGAAAGATTCGGCAAATCTCATTTATATCAGGATTAGGAAGAATGCTTCCCAATATCTCTCCCACATCACCTTTTAATTATAGTTTAATACTATTAAATAACAAAAAAATTTAAAAAGTTTAAAGCATACAGCATTTTCAAATTCCTTTGGGACACAGGGATATAGATATATATGGGTTTAAGTAGGTATAAAAACTTAGGAAGTGGTGCTGCCTATGGTGAGCTACAGTATATATGACTAGCCTAAAAAGGCATTCAAATTTAAGGTTTAAAAAATACTCTCCAGGGCACCTGGTAGCTCAGTTGGTTGAGCTACTGCCTTTGGCTCAGGTCATGATCCTGGAGTCCCAAGACTGAGTCCCATGTCGGGTTCCTTGCTCAGTGGGGAATCTGCCTCTCCCTTTGACCCTCCCCGTCTCATGGTCTCTCTCTCTCTCTCTCACTCTCTCTAAATAAAAAAATAAAAATTAAAAATTAAAAAAATACTCTCCAGCAAAATGCATATATCTATAGGCTGAATTTGGCTCTAGGACTACTAGTTTGTGATGGCTAGTCATATTTTTAATAAGAATCCAGGATTGGATTGGATTTCTAGTTAAGAATCCAGTATTGTTATTTAGTAATTAAAACTTTCTTCATTAACTAACTGTTTTGATACAGAGCTCGCAGTCAAAAGCTATTATTTCCCTTTCCATGTGTTCTGTTACCCTGAGTCTAACTGTTCAAATAGCTGGATCAAGTACTAAAGATGCTAAAAGGGAATAGAGAACTTTTTTCTCTCACTGACTTCTGTGAGGACTTTCTATAAATTGTATAGGCTAAAATGTGCTCCGTCTGACCTATAAAATCTCAGGATTTGTAGCCTGTGGTAGATTTGATAAAGATTACCTGAAAGCCAAAAAAAAAAAAAAAGTCTATGAGACATCGTCAAATGCATTACTCAGAAGAAGCTAAATACAAATGCTTCATGTTTTGGGCCAATTGTAAAGAACTTATTTCTTTAAAAATGTGGACTACTACAAGTTTTATTAGGAGGCTCTGCACAGGGATGTCTGGGTGGCTCAGCTGGTTAAGTGGCTGCCTTCAGCTTAGGTCATGAACACAGGGTCCTGGGATCGAGTCCCACATTGATATCCTTGTTCAGCAGGAAGCCTGCTTCTCCCTCTGCCTGCTCTGCCTGCTGTTCCCCCTGCTTATGCTCTCTCTGATAAATAAATAAATAAAATCTTTTTAAAAATAAAAAAAAGGGAGGGTCTGCACAATAAATGTAGATAAGATTCAGTATTGCAGGATTTTTGGCAAACAAAGTAGAGGTATGACATGTTTCCACAGACAACAATGTGGCTTCTCTTGAATTTATAATCCTATGAAATATTCACCTTACAATTTTTAGCTCCAGAATTAGTAGTGAAGTCTAGATGACGTAGCCAAAGTGTTTTATATTGGTGTTCATGAGAGGTAAAAGCTTTAATATTTTTAATTGTTGTTATGACTATGACTAGGCTATAATTTAAAATTCATACGACATCATTATCAATCAAAGAAAAATGTTCTTGAAACAAAATTCATCATTGGCAAGACTTTTTAAAAATTTGGCTGCAGTGTTAAGATACTGGTATGCGTTTTTTGTAAGTTTATTGGTAATTTGTATTTATTTTGTAAAATGTCTATTCATATCTTTGCAAGAATTTCTTGTTTTTTTTTCTAAAGATTTTATTTATTCATGTGAGAGAGAGAGCACAAGCGGGGGGAAGGGGGTGGAGTGAAGAGGAAGGTGGGGGTGGCAAAGGGAGAGAGAGAAGCAGACTCCCCACTGAGCAGGGAGACTGATGCAGGCCTCCATCCCAGGACCTGGAGATCATGGGATCTCAGCTGATGGCAGATCTTTAACCATCTGAGCCATCCAGGCACCCCAACAGTCTCTTGATTTCAATCAGTTTTAAAACAGTAATGATAACACTGCTTGTGACTTTTTTTTTTTTTTTTAGCCAAACATAAAGATATAACATTAAAAATAACGCCTCCTCTGATGCCTGGGTGGTTCAGTCATTAGGCCTCTACGTTCTGCTCAGGTCATGACCCCAGGAATCCTGATTGAGCCCTGCATTGGGCCTCCCTGGAAGCCTGCTTCTCCTTCTCCTGCTTCCTCTGCTTGTGTTGCCTATCTTGCTGTCTCTCTCTCTGTCAGATAAATAAAATCTTTTAAAAAATTTTTAAAAAGCCTCCTCTCCTTTCACTAGCCTCTCCTCACTCCAAAAATCTCTTTTCATAAATATCCTAGGCAAACGTGAAATCTTATATATCTGTATAATATAAGCAAATTTAAAATTTAAGTAAATAGAAACAAACATGAGTTCTTGTTCTTTATTATTTATCAATATACTTTGAGAGCCTTTTTCCAAATGAATACCCTAGAATTTATAGTAAACTATTAATGAACATTTCACTTGTTTCCATGTTTTTGCTATTACAATCTATGGCACATGTGATTTATTTTAGTCCAAGTCTCAAGTAGAGTAGGTAGTAGAAATTTTACAGATGTTACATTTACCTCTGTTCTGTTACCTGTGTATTACCAAATTATTCTAATAGCTCTACTATATTCTAAACCCTAATGGTAGTCATGCCCAAGTTATATTATAATGAAGGAATAGAAACTTGACCATAAAGATAATATCACAGTAGATCAGTGTACTTGTTAAATTTATTCTCTGAATATATTACTCCATACCATTAAAATAGGGTTTAGCATGTCTTGGTACAAAGAAAGCGTATAGATTTTACCAGTATGACAGGCATAGTTAAATTCCCACAAAAACTTTTTTTTTTCTTAAACAAAAGGACTGAAAATCTTTTGTTTACAGGAACAAAAACAAATGTCTCAGCAGTTAGAAGTAATTTGGTATTTAGCAGCTTTTTATTATACTAGGGAGGGTAGGGACAGGGAGAGAGAGAATCTTTTTTTTTCTTTTTAAGATTTCATTTATTTATTTGACAGACAGAGATCACAAGTAGGCAGAGAGGCAGGGAAAGAGAGAGGAGGAAGCAGGCTCTCCACAGAGCAGAGAGCCCAATGCGGGGCTCGATCCTAGGACCCTGGGATCATGACCCGAGCCGAAGGCAGAGGCTTTAGCCCACTGGGCCACCCAGGTGCCCCAAGAGAGAGAATCTTAAGCAGGCTCCATTACTCGCACATAGCAGGATGCAGATCAATGCAGGGCCTGATCTCACTCTGAGATCATGACCTAAGCCAAAATCAAGAGTTGGATGCTTACTTGACTAAGCCACCCAGATGCCCCTGGTACTTGACAGCTTTTTAAAGGATACAAATCTTCATTAGAATCATGATTTGGTATATAATGGACAATGTTATTGTCTTTGCAGTTAAGTGATAATTGATTTGTAATAGTATTTCTGTATCAAAAAACCCCACTGAGCAAAAATTTCAACAAGATACAATATTTCTAATATTTTTCTTTGTCTATTTAGGCCTGTCAATTTTCCAGTGTAATAGCTCTCAATCTTCAGCAGTTTGTGAATAAATTATAATTCAATGTTTTCATCATGCAATTAATTTTATATAATAACTATCCAGATACTCCATGAGATTTCTGGACTAAAAATAATTTATTGACATTTTTTAGTTCAATCCAATTATTTCAAGTGAAAACACCATTGTGAAAAATGCACAAAAAGCACAAAGGAAATTTTCAAGAGACCTATTAGTAAGTATCATTACTAGTATAATCACTACTTTGAGTGAAGTCACCAAATTGAAAAATATTTGAAACTATCTATAAATTTGGGGGATTTATTTTTAAGATATTAAGTAATAAATGTAAGTTTTCCTAAAGTATGTTTTTTACTAATTTTTGACACTTCCTGCCACTGTATAAATGTGTGTGTGTGTGTGTGTGTGTGTGTATCTGGGGGGGCATATGGCAAAATGTTCTCTCCAAATTAAAACTAATAAAAAAATAATTTCAGGAGCAAGATGAAACAAAACCCAAAAGAGGTAGCACAACTCAGCATCACTCAAATGGCCAAAATAGAACTACAGAAATATCAATAATTTTGCTAATGTCTAATCATGATGAAATGGTTCTAATTTTGCCTAATATTTTTAAGTTATTTCTATTGACAGGAAATTGTCTATTTAATTATATTCTCATAATTAAATTTCAAAGTTTATGGAGAAACATTTTGTTATATCAGAAAGGATGTTATATGGTTATAAATAAAGGTAGTACCTATGAATAGCACAATCAACTATTTTGGTAATACAAGGAAGAAGAGGTAACTTGCATTCTGCACCGAGGTTTTTGTTTTTGTTTTGGGGATTGGGATGATTCAATTTTTCAGTTTTTTTAATTTTGTTTTACTTCTTAGGAAAGGCAAAGTACAGAAAGAAGTCTTCCTAGCTAAAATGTAGTATTACTTCTCATTACGATACAACTGATTAACCACTTTAAGTAGGGGAAATATTTTAATAAATTTAAACCCCATTCTGGTTGATGATGAATCTCAAACTTCAAAAAACTGTTACTCTAATTTACTCACTGAATATATTTCCCTTCAGATAGATGCAATAAATGGTCTATTTTATTTATTAAAATAGCAATCCTGTATCTTACTTATATTACTTATATCTTGGATATCCCCCACAACTTTACCCTTTCTTCTAGACAAGTTGTAGGTCTAGGTCTTTCTCAATCTAATCTACAGTAAAGAGACCTTGTGTCTCAATTCGCCTAGGGCAATTCTGTTTTACACAATTACTGCATTATTGATAGGGTTTCCCTCCTCTTCACTTCAGAACAGTCCCAGTTTGGAAAATAAACTATATGGTCATTCAGTATAATAAGGAACACAGGAACTTCACCCATAGTCATTCTAATCTTTGCCACTGTCATGCTTTTTTTCCTAATTAAGAGCCATATTAAGAACTATTTATGGCTTTTTAATGAACCCATATCAGTTTTTAATTACTTAGCAGAAACCATCTATTTGACACTACTTAAATTTCATTCCCATTGATACAGATCTCAGATTTTTAATGTTTCCTCAATGCCTTAAAAAAAAAGCCTTGCAAACAACAGCCTCTTAATAAGAATTAAAAAGGAAAAAAAACTTGCCTTTTGAATTTATACCTAAATAATGTGATACATTTTTCTTCAGAAGCATGTAGAAACATCAACTTCATATACGTGTCTTTCAACTTAATATTGAGGGTTAATATGTGGCAGTTACTCTGCTGGGCACCTCTTCTGGGTTGATGGTATGGAAGAAGTGGTAAGAGAGAAGAAATTTGAAATGTAGAACTTCCAGTTAAGTGTAATAGAAATTCCCTTAAAATGACATTAGAGGAGACCAAGTGGACAAGTATTATCAGCAAACTTCTGGAAGGGAAAGTCAACAGAGAAATGGTATCTCACAAAATAGCTAGAAGTTGAAACCTCAGCACTGGAGGGGTTGGATAGCAAGAAACAACCAATTCCTACCCCAGAATCCCAAGTATGGAGGCAACAGGAAGCTATTAGACCACATGTTTCAGTAAAATGAGGAGTCACATAAATAAAGAGAAAGAAATGGTAATCTGGAAAACAAGAAACCTGAAACAAGAAAGCAACAAAGGAAAATTTCAGGATGACAGCTTGCACCAGGCCAAAGAATAGTCATTCAGGTTTCTGCAAGAGGACAGACATTCAGGAGGGAGTTCTGCAGTGCTGAAAAGAAAAAGAACTGACAGACTGGAATTGTGTTTGAACATTTGAAAAGCTTATTAATAGACTTTAAAGATCTGAGGAAGCACTGAAAATATAGTAAATGCCACACTAAAAATAATTGTTATAAAAATGATGATAGATTGTGGCCAAGAAACAACCAAAATAAATTAAAACTATCATAAAGCTAAAACAAAACAAAACAAAACAAAAAAACCTTGGAAGAAAAGACATTAAATTAAAAAAATAATGCAAATTATAATCAGAGTGTAAAAATATAAGTTGAACCCAATCATGTGATGAAGAAGATAAAACATGAAAAAGACTGCTTAAGTACCAGGTAAGGAATTGCAAAACTAAACTCAAGAAGACAGCGTAGATTTCCAGGTCTCCATATACAGTGACAATGAGAATGATTCCAGAGTGACCATTTATAATTTGGATAGAGTCTCACTGCAAATTTACAGTCCTTAGGTACAACCTAGAATGTCTGACCTCCAAGAAAACACACTGAAATATTAAGTTTTTTATTCTAGTAAAATGTGTTCCTTTTAACTTGGCTAAGTGACTTTACAACCTCTAGGAACCTGCAGAATCAACTACAGAAGTCAGAGTTTTTGCATTTGCTTTAAGATACTGTTATTTAAAATGTTTATATTATCTAAGAAAATCTGACATATCAAGCTGTGATTTTAAAGTCTCAGGTGTAGGAGAATTTTGCAAGTTGGTAAAAATATTGAAACACTTTAGATTATGTTTCTCTCTAAGTGTAATTAAGTTTACAAGGGTTGCTAAAGTTCTTGGGAAGTTTTGTTCACTAGGGCTATAAATCTGTCCTTTTGGATATTTGAAAGGCTAAAGTATTGAATACATTTAACTTAATAATGAAATTTTAATGTTTAGGGCAATTTAAAGGTCTATTAATAGAAGAAATTGTTTAGAGGAATTTAATCTGTCCCAACTGAATTACTTGAATTTTAATCCCAAAACAATGAAAAGAAATGTTATTTTTATTTTTAAAAATGCTTGACTATAAAGGCTTAATGAAAACCAGATTTTATAATATATAACTTTAATCAATCAAACATTGGTTTAAAACCACAAAATTATAAGATATTTTTCCATGTCCTCAATAAATATGTATATATGTGCTTCATATTATACTTTTTAAGAAAAATTATCTTATTACCTTATCACTAGACTTCTTTGGCCTCAATTTCCTTGTCTTTGTGACTAATACTATGTCCCTAATAGAATTATGGAAGAAAATTAGAGGTACTTATATGAAAGGTTTTTCTAATCAAAACTAAAGAGGCTAAACAAGTATAGATGTTAATCCTATTTTATAACTGTGGTATCCATATAATATTAGGCTCCTACAGAGAGCCAGCAAATTTAGTAAAGGATTTTAAAAATGAGAACTGAAAAAAAAAGTTAGGGATGCTATTATTTTTACCTAAAAAACAAAAATAATGAAATAATAGTTTAAGGTGCATATACAGAGAAAGGATTTGTATGCATAATATATTGAAACAAGAGTTTTAGGTGTCAAGTTGATGTGCCTCTCCTCTCCTCCACTTCCCTGTATGTGACCACGTCCCCTTTTATCCAGAGACATACATTATCACAAGAATGATTTACGGGACACCTGGGTGGCTCAGTTGGTTAAGCAGCTGCCTTCGGCTCAGGTCATGATCCCAGACTCCTGGGATCAAGTCCCACATCGGGCTCCTTGCTCAGCAGGGAGCCTGCTTCTCCCTCTGCCTCTGCCTGCCACTCTGTCTGCCTGTGCTCACTCTCTGTCAAATAAATAAAATCTTAAAAAAAAAAAAAAAAGAATGATTTACAATGAGGGATTTCCGCAGTTCAGGTTGTTCTCCAAAAAGCCTACAACAGAGCTAACAGCCTTGAAAGTCAAGGTTTTGTTTCAACAGGTGGGCTCTTAGGATAAAGAAAAGTGGTTTTTGAACCCCCCCAAAACTAAAAGCTTGATGGTTTCATCCCATAGCACACACACTATAAACCATATAATATGGAATAAAGAATGATAATGTAGAAACGTGGTTTTCCCACACATGTGAAAAAATATTTAAAACAAAACAAAACAAAAAAGCCTTTGGACTAAAAAGAAAGGAAGCTGCAAAGAAAGGAAAAAAAGAGAACCTGAACTCAGGTATGACACCTACTGTACCCTAAGCTGTACTTCAAGTCCCTCCTGGAAGAAGGAAAGAGGAAGGGAAAGGACAAGACCCTTAACTGATGATGTATTTATTTAAAAAAAAAAAAAAAAAGTGAGACAAAATTCCCAAGTGTTTATGTTGACCATTTCTTTTTTTTTTTTTTAATTTATTTGACAGTCAGAGATCACAAGCAGGCAGAGAGGCAGGCAGAGAGAGAGGAGGAAGCAGGCTCCCCGCTGAGCAGAGAGCCCAATGTGGGGCTAGAGCCCAATGTGGGGCTCGATCCCAGGACCCTGGGATCATGACCTGAGCCGAAAGCAGAGGCTTTAACCCACTGAGCCACCCAGGCACCCTATGTTGATCATTTCTTAATGACTAGTTAAATTCTCTACCAACAGCAGGTATGGAGGTTTAAGAACTAAGTATAAAGGAATAAATTACCATTTTTGCATACCCAACTTTGTAGCTATGAAATTTCTACCCGCTATAATGGCACAATGATCTTACCCTTCATTTGCACTAAGACAGAACAAGAGGGAAAAAAATGTAAGCTAAATTTCTAATTATTTCATATTTTTAGTTATCTATACTCTTCTAATATAAAAAGTCATGAGTTGACTATATTAAAAATTCCTTCGCTATTTTATTCTATGAAAAATATTCATATAGAGTCATAATGCATCACAGATATTTCTAGGCAGTATTTCCCTAAGAATACGAGATATATACTACTGGAGATAGGCAAAACAGTTTTAGATGGTATGTAAGCGTGCGTTTTTTATCTCAACATATGTCGAGAAAACACTTGTGCAACAAATTATTTCATGGACATTATTGGTTGAGACAAGACATAGATAAAGTATTTAAGTTTAGTGAGAGAACTCAATCTAAACAATAGTAAGGAAAAATAACATACGTAAACACTGCAAAAATAGACAAAGTGGTACACACAAGACTGAAGTCTGTAAAACAGTGTACTGAGGTAATGGATTGATCATATGATTAAAAAAAAAAGAAAAAGAAGGCATGGTTCAGTGGAAGAGAACTAAACTAGAATTTGGGAAGCCTGGATTGATGTGCTAGCTTCACAAGTGTGTGGTTGTAGCATCTTGTACAGGTCAGTCTTTTTGGTTCTTACTTTATCTATAAACCAAGGTAACTGAATTAGGTGACACTTATGCTTCTAATTCTAAGATTCTGTTATTTGTATTATAGTCTTTAAAGCATATTTATAGGTATCAATTTTATTTCAATATTACCACATTAATTATTGAATATCTTCTATGTGCCGAATAATGTTCTGGGTGCTTGGGATGCACAAAACAGATGAAAATGTGTACAAAAATGTGTACAAAACAGATGAAAATTTTTGCTGTCTCAAGGGGCTTATATTTTAGTTCCCATCCTGTAAGGTAAATATTATTTCCATTTTTTAAAGTTTAAATCCAATTAATTAACATATAGTGTCTTATTAGTTTCAGAAGTAGAGTTTAGTGATTTGTGAGTTGTATATAATACCCAGTACTCATTACATTAAGTTCCCCCCTTAATGCCCATCACCCAATTACCCTATCCCCCCCCAACTCAATATTATTTCCATTTTACTTGGGAAGAAGTTTAAGATCAGATGTAGGCAACTTCCCTAGACAAATTAGTAGGAAATCGAGTTAGGATTCAGACTCCAGACTTCCGATTCATAGATTGTGTTCTCTCTATACATTGTAAAGAACATAATTCAATAGGAAAACAACTTTAGGAAAAATAAAATCTGCTGCTAACTGAGATGGCTATTAGATAATGTTATCATATGTTCTTATTTGGGGGTCTTTGATGATGTTAATCTTTTTTTTTTTTTAAAGAAATGAAAACCCTGATGGTACTAAATAAGGAATAGGTCTTATGAAACAGATGGTTTAGCAGATGGCAGATTGCTCCTTTTCTTCTTGGCACCTCTTGCTGAAAAAATGTGATATGCAGGATGGTTAGGTATGTTTGACTTCTTGGGTCTTAACTAGTATATATTTCTGGAATGGATGCTGCTTCATTATCCTGAGCTCAACAAATTCACAAGTACAGTCTGTAGCATTTCCTTTTCTGCCACTCTTCTCATATTGTGTCCAGTTTTATCAACTCTAGTTAAAATACTTTAAAATATGATCTAAAATGAGTAAAGAGTTTCAGGATGAGTAACCAAAATTATTAGAAGCCCCCACTTTTTCCCAATAAGATGCATAGCAACTGCAAGCTTTGGGCAAGTCAGTATTGCATTAAATACATCTTCCAAGCAACAGAATTTATTAGGCAAAAACAATGTGCAGGCCACTGGGAGATACAGGGATGATAAGATGTGATCTTGGTCTTCAGGGATTTTGTGGCATAGGACAAATCACCAAAATGCAAGGCAGACAGTGATAATTGCTATAAGGCTAGGTCAAGGAAAGAGTTTAGGAATTCAGAGGAAGGAGAAATCACTTCCTCTTGGCTGGACTGGGATGCACCACAGTAGAGTTAGAGTAAAAGCACTTGCTAAGGTCAGACTTTGTAGGATGATGAGGATTCCTGCAACTAGAAATAATAGGGAGGACTTTTCAAATAGCATGTCCTTAAGTGCAGGGGTGGGAAGGCTTACAGAAAAGTTATCAACTTTGACCAGAGCATATAAAATATATGAAGGAACTAGATTGTGATTGATTTGCCTAGCAAATCAAGCCAAGCTATCTGAACTTAGATCAAATTATAATACAAAATTATTGAAGGATTTTGTACAAGAAGATGACATGATCCATGCTTTGTTTTAGCAACATTAGTCCTCAGAGGGTAGGTTGGATGACAGAAAAGAAACAGAAGGGAGTGAGACCATTTAGGAGGTTCTTGTTACACACCAAAGAAAAGATGAGGATCTGAAGTAGATCTGGTACTTGTTAGAGAAAGAAGATGAAGAAGAATAGGAGAGATATTGAGGAGATACTCACTATTATTTCCCCCATGAAGAGAGGAAAGGCTGTGCCTTTTGTAATGATTGAAAACCAAGACTTGATCAAGGTTGCTAAGAGACATTATGTAAGTAAATCACTAAGGTAGGAGCCCTAGGGTTGATTAGACTACTTTCCCCTTATTTTATAAACTTCTAGAGAATGTTCATATTTAATATATACATCCAAATGATTTAAGGATCTCCTGAGCATTGAATTATTATTTAAGCACAACCTAAATGGTAAAAACCTAAAGCAGAATTCAAAATTAACTTTTTAAAAAATATTTCATATTATGTAATGTAAGGTGCCCTCTAATTCTTCACTGTGATTATTTATGAGTATGCAGTATCATAAAAAGCAGGTATTATTAAATATTAATACATTTGCCTCTAACCAATCTTCTATCAAACATTAATACAAATATGTTAAAACAAAGTTGAATTTCTTATAGTATGTGTCATCCAAGGTGTTTTTTTTTTAATTTTAAAACAAATCTCTATCTTTTAGAACTAAATGTATCTGAGATGTTCTGAGATCTGACACAAAACCATGAAACAAATCCAGGCTAAGTTCTTCTGAGTGAGACAAAGAAGAGAAGAGTGATCTGCTATTGCTTAGAGCCTATAAGAGGTCAACAGCTCAAAACTACCAAAGGCTCAAAGCTACTAAATCATGCTCCAGTCAATCCAAAACATTTTAATGTACCACAGAGCAGAGGCTATTTTTTCCAACCCCGAACTTCAACCACATGAAATAATGTTACATAATACTCTAGGTTCTAGCCAAAAACAATTATTATTCACTTTTCTTGGGACACCCTCCTGAACTCCCCATAAATCCTTTTCACATCTTCACTGACATGTAATCTTTCTTAACTCTAAGCCTCCATGGCACTCTATCTGAGCTACACTTTCAGGTTTGCTATTTTATTAGTTTTAAATATTATTTTAAGTGTAGGTCATCTCCCCTATAATACTGTCAAGTTCCCTGAGGGCAGAGTCAAAATCTTGTTTTCACAGCTTTATGGTATCTAGCACTGGACTCTTTCCACACAAATCACTCAACAGAAGCTGGTGAAGAAATGCCTAGGCCTCCATTCTGTAAAGAGAACTCCATTATTCAAGAAAGGTGGGGAGGGAGGGAAAGAGGGAAGAAGAGAGAGAGCGAGAGAGAGAGAGAGAGAGAGAGAGAAAGGAAGGAAGGATGGAGGGAGGGTGGGTGAGGAAAAGGAAGGGATGGGAAGAGAAGTAAGGGGAGGGGGAAAGGGAAGGAAATGGAAAGGGGAGGAAAGAAAAAAAGGAAGATTCTTTAAAACTTACCAACCTTGCTATAGAAAATTGGGTGACATCTCCTGGGTCTCAGTATCAATTACTATCACTCAGATCTATCTCAAGCTGGACCAACATTTCTCAGTGGGATCAGGACTGTGGTTTTCATGTTATTCTTCCTTCCTTCCTTGTCATTTTTACTCCTTCCCCTAGGCTCCCGTTAGAGTTTTTAGAAGGACAATATAATACAGTCTAAGTATTTTCTTTTTCACAAACTGAATTTTTTTTTAATTGATTCATTAAAAAAATGAGAGAGACAGAGAGAGACACAGTGAGAGAGGGAACACAAGCAGGGGGAGTGAAAGAGGGATAAGCAGGCCTCCCACCAATCAGGGAGCCTGACTTGGGGCTTGATTCCAGGACTCTGGGATCATGACCTGAGCTGATGGCAGACACTTAACGACTGCATACCCAGGCGCCCCTGAAGTTTTCTCTTTAGATGATCTTGTTTTGCCTTTTCCAGCTTGTCTTTTCCAGCCTTTATCACAATAATCTTTCCCTTATACAAAGATCTTTGCCCTCCTGGGAAGCAGTCATTATGTTCTGAACTATAAACAGAAAATAATGTTATTATATCACATTGTGGGGCTGCTGTTCAAATTGCTATTTATTGGAAATTAAACATACACTGGGATTCTCTGTCTCTTCACAGTGGCTGTTGTGTTAATCCTAGAAAAGCACTATGGGTTTCTATCTCATCCATTTCAAATCTGTTTGTATAACACTTTATATTTAATGTCTTGAGCCTAGTGTAATTGCACTGAAATTGCCAGATGGTGTGGGTGATAGATGGACTGTCACCATTTAGTTTCCTATACATGCTGACCCAAGGCCTTTAATTTACTTGCCAGCTCCTCTCTGACTCTTGCCTTTGGACACACTAGGGATTAATAATAAAGAGGAACATCCTAAGCCTTCTTTACATGATGAATTTAGTGTGCACAGATAATATGTTAAAACAATAAACTGAAATTAGACATACAAAAAAAAAAAATTAAGTCTGGCCGAAGCTGAGGGATTACCCAATCCAGTATCTATTTTCCCTCACAACTCATTATATCACTAAGAAAATATTCAGGTTATAGGAAATGTCCTTCAAAGTTTGACTTATGTTACTTTCCATCTTTCAATTCAAACGAGTTGACAAGGCATTATTCAGTTCCACTGGACTATTAGCTTAAAAATTCAAATTATCTGTAGTATTCATACATGACAATGAGATTTTTCTAAAAATTTAATTCTGGTATAGTTAACATATAGTGTCATATTTATTTCAGGTGTACAATATAGTGATTCAAAAAAATCTATAAATTACTCAGTGCTCATCATAATAAGTGTACTCTTTTAATGCACTTCATCTATTTCACTCATCCCCCCCGCCCCAACCTCTTCTATGGTAACCATCAGTTGTTCTCTATAGTTAAGAGCCTGCTTTTTGGTTTGTCTATTTTTCCCTTTATTTGTTTTGTTTCTTAAATTCTGCATATGAGTGAAGTCATATGGTATCTTTCTCTGACGACTTATTTTGCTTAGCATAATGTTCTCTAGATCCAACCATGTTGTTGCAAATAGCAACATTTCATTCTTTTTCATGGCTGAGTAATATTCCATTGTACATATATACCACCCCTACCTTTAGTATCAATGGACACTTCAGCTGCTTCCATAATTTGGCTATTGTAAATAATGCTGCAATAAATGAAGGGGTGCATATCTTTTTGCATTAGTGTATTTTATTTTTTGTTAAAGATTTTATTTATTTGAGAGAGGGAGAAAGAGAACATGAGCAGGGGGGAAGGACAGAGGGATTGGGAGAAGCAGACTCCCTGGTGAGCAGGGAGCCCAACTCAGGGCTCAATCCCAGGACTCTGGGATCATGTCCTGAGCTGAAGGCATATGCTTAACCAACTAAGCCACCCAGGTGCACCAAGTGTTTTTATTTTGTAGTGAAATTACTGCATTATATTTTTAATTTTTTGAGAAACTTCCATAATGTTTTCCAGAGTGACTGCACCAGTCTGCATTCCCACAAATAGTATCTGAGGGTTCCTTCTTCTCCATAACCTCGCCAACACTTGTTATTTCTTATGTTTTGGATTTTAGCCATTCTGAGAGGTGTGAGATGGTATCTCACTGTGGTTTTGATTTACATTTCCCTGAGAATAAGTGATGTTGATCATCTTTTCATGTGTCTGTTGGCCATCTGGATGCCTTCTTTGGAGAAATGTCTGTTCATGTCTTCTGACCATTTTTAATCACATTTTTTTTGGAGGGGTGAGTTGTATATAAATTCTTTATATATTTTGGATATTAACCCTTTTTTGGATATGTCATTTGCAAATATCTTCTCCCATTCAGTATACTGTCTTTTACTTTTGTTGGCTGTTTCCTTCACTGTGCAGAAGCTTTTTATTTTGGTGTACTCCCAATAGTTTATTTTTGGATAAATTTGCCTCGGGAGACATATCTGGAAAGAAGTTACTATGGCCAATGTCACAGAAATTACTGTGTTCTATGATTTTTATAAAGACATTAGATCTCTATGGTTCCACATTATGTCTTTAGTCCATCTTGAATTTATTTTTGTGTGTAGTATGAGAAAGTAGTCCAGTTTCATCCTTTTACATATAGCTTTCCAGTTTTCCCAACACCATTTGTTGAAGAGACTGTCTTTTTCCATCACATATTTTTGCCTCCTTTATCAAAAAATTATTGACCATATAACTGTGGGTTTATTTCTAGGCTGTCTGTTCGTGTCTGTCTATGTGATCTATAGGTTCCATTGATTTTGTGTCAGGACCATACTGTTTTGATTACTACAGCTTTGTAGAATATCTTGATATCTAGAATAGAGATAACTCCAGATTTCCAAGATTGGCTATTTGGGGTCTTGTGGTTTCATACAAATTCTAAGATTATTTGTTCTAGTTCTGTGGAAAAATGCCACTGATATTTTGAGAGGGATGGTATTAAATCTGCAGATTGCTTTAGGTAGTATAGACATTTCAACAATTTGTTCTTTCAATCCATGAGCAAGGAATGTCTTTCCATTTCTTTGTGTCCTTTTTAATTTCTTTTATCAGTGTTTTATAGTTTTCATGCTGTAGCTTTTCAACTCTTTAGTTAAGGTTATTCCTAGGTATTTTATTATTTTTGGTGCAATGGTAATTAGGATTCCTTTCTTAATTTCTCTATCTGCTGATTCATTATTAGTATATAGGAATGCACCAGATTTCTGTACATTGATTTTGTATCCTGTGACATTACTGAATTCATTTATCAGCTCTTGTAGTTTTTTCGTGGAGTCTTTAAGGTTTTCAATCTATGGTAACATATCATCTGCAAACACTGAAAGTTTTACTTTTTCCTTACCAATTTGGATGCCTTTTCTTTTTGTTGCCTGAATGCTCTGGCTAGGACTTCCAGTACTATGCTGAATACAAGTGGTGAGAGTGAACATCCTTGTCTTTTTCCTTGTCTTAATGGAAAAGCTCTCAGTTTTCCACCATTGAGCATAAAGTTCACTGTGAGTTCATCATATAAGGCCTTTATTTTTCATATAATCATATATGTTCCCTCTAAACCTACTTTGTTGAGGTTGTATTTTATCAAATGATTTTCTGCATCTACTGAAATAATCATATGGTTTTTATCATCTCTTGTTGCTGTAATGTATCACATTGATTGATTTGTGAATACTGAACCACCCTGGCATCCTAGGAACAAATTCCACTTGATCATGAGGAATTATTTTTTTAATGTATTGGTGAATCCAATACTTTTCCAATTTTTTTTTACCAATATTATGTTAGGGATTTTTCCATCTATGTTCATCAGAGGTATTTGCCTGTAGTTCTCTTTTTATGTAGTGTCTTTTTTTTTTAAAAGGATTTTATTTATTTGACAGAGAGAGATCACAAGTAGGCAGAGAGGCAGGCAGAGAGAGAGAGGAGGAAGCAGGTTCCCCGCCTAGCAGAGAGCTCGATGTGGGACTCGATCCCAGGACCCTGAGATCATGATCTGAGCTGAAGGCAGAGGCTCAACCCACTGAGCCACCCAGGCGCCCCTGTAGTGTCTTTATCTAGTTTTGATATCAAAGTAAAGCTGGCCCCACAGAATGAATTTGGAAGTTTTAATACTTTTTCTACTTGGAGTAGTTTGAGAAGAATAGGTATTAACTCTTCTTTAAATGTTAGGTAGAGGGGAGCCCGGATGGCTCAGTCATTGAGTGCCTTTAGCTCGGGTCATGGTCCCCGGGTTCTGGGACCAAGCCCCGCATCAGGCTCCTTGCTTGGCAGAGAGCCTGCTTCTTTTCCCTCTGCCTGTTGCTCTGCCTGCTTGTGCACTCTCTCTCTCTCTCTGTCAAATAAATAAATAAAATCATTAAAATAAATAAATAAATAAATAAATATTTGGTAGAATGTGCCTTTGAAGCCATCTAGTCCTGGACTTTTGTTTGTTGGAAGTTTTTTGATTGTTGATTCAATTTCTTTGCTGATTATCAGTCGGTTCAAATTTTTTATTTCTTCTGTGTTTTAGTTTTGGGAATTTATGTTTCTTGGAATTTATTCATTTCATCTAGGTTGTTCAATTTGTTGGCATATGATTTTTCATAATATTCTCCTACACTCCTTTGTGTTTCTGTGGTGTTGACTATTACTCTGCTTACATTTCTGACTTTGTTTATTTGAGTCCTTTCTTTCTCTGAGCTTGAGCAGCAGGAGAAGGGGCAGTAGGAGAAGGGGAGAGAGAATCTTGAGCTGGCTCCATGCTTAGTGCAGAGCCCAACACTGGACTCAATCTCGCAACCCTGATATCATGATCTGAGGCAAAATCAAGAGTTGATGATTAGTCAAATAAGCCACCCAGGCACCCCAGAGTCTTCTCTTTTTTTGATGAGGTATGGCTAGAAGTTTATCAGTTCTGTTGATGTTTTCAATTAACCAGCTTCTGTTCTGGTTTTTTGTTTATTTGTTTTGTTTGTTAGTTGTTTCATTTCTATTTTGTTTATTCTGCTCTAATCTATATTATTTCCTTCCTTCTGCTGGTTTTGGGTTTTGTTTGTTCTTCTCTTTCTAGCTCCTTTAGGTGTAAGGTTAGGCTGTTTGAGATCTTTCTTGCTTCTCTTGAGGTAGGCCAGGATTGCAATAGTCATCCCTCTTAGAACAGCTTTTGCTTCATCCCAAAGATTTTGAAGCACTGTATTTTCATTTTCATTGTTCTCCATGTATTTTTTTATTTCCTCGTGGATTTCTTGTTTGACCCATTCATTATTTAGTTGCATGTCATTTAATTTCTGGGTATTTGTGTTTTTTCAGATTTGTTCTTGTAGTTGACTTCTAGTTCACGGCACTGTGGTCAGAAAAGATGCATGGCATGACTTCAAATTTTCTTATAATTTGTTAAGATTTATTTTGTGCTTTAATATGTGATCTAGCCTGGAGAATGTTCCATGTGCACTTGAAAATAATGCATATTCTGCTGTTTTAGAATGGAATGTTCTGAATATTTCTGTTAGCTCCATCTAGTCCTATGTGTCATTCAAAGCTACTATTTCTTTGTTGATTTTGTATCCCTCAATGTGAATTGTCAAAGTCCCCTACTATTATTGTATTACTATCAATTACTTCCCTTGTGTTTGCTATTAGCTGCTTTATGTACATAAGTGCTCCCATGTTGAGTGCATAAATATTTAGTTATTATATCTTCTGGTTGGATTTTTCCCTTTAGGATTATATGATGTCCTTTTATGTCTCATGTTACAGTATTTGTTTTAAAGTCTATTTTGTCTGATAGAACTATTGCTACCCCAGCTTTCTTTCCACTTCCATTTGCATGATAAATGCTTTTCCATCCCTTCACTTTCAATCTGCATTTGTGTTTGTATCTGAAAGGGGTCTTTTGTAGGTAGCATATAGATGGGTCTGTTTTTTGGGTTTTTTTTATAAATCTATTCCGGCACTCCACATCTTTTGATTGGAGCATTTAGTCCATTTACATGCAAAGTAATTGATGCAGGTATGTCTTTTTTGTCATTTTGTTATTTGTTTTATGGATGTTTTGTAGCTCTGCTCTGTTCCTTTCTTCTCTTGCTCTCTTCCCTCATGATTTGCTGGCTATCTTTAGTGATATATTTGGATTCCTTTCTCTTTATTTTTTGACATATATTACTGGTTTTTTATTTATAGTTAAGCATTAGATTTGTATAGAGCAGTCTATATTAAGTTGATGGTTGCTTAAATTTAAACCATTCTTTACTTTCCTTTCACCTCCCCTCCCCCACATTTTAGGTATAGTGTCATAATTTACATCCTCTTATTTTGTGACTCTCCTGACTGATTTTTTTATAGATTCACTTAATTTTACTGCTTTTATGCTTCCTACTTTTCTTACTCCTGCTTATATTCTTTCCTTTTCACCGAGAGTCCCCTTTGACATTTCTTGTAGGGCTGGTTTAATGTTCATGAATTCCTTTAACTTTTGTTTGTTTGGGAAATTCTATCTCTCTCTCTCTATTCCAAATGAAAACCTTACTAGATAAAGCATTCTTGGTTGCAGGTTTTTTTCTTTCAGTACTAAAAATATGTTATGCCACTTTCTTCTGGCCTGCAAAGTTTCTGCTGAAAAATCAGCTGATAGCCTTATGTAATTTTCCTCATATGTAATTGGTTTATTTTCTCTTGTTGCTTTTAAAATTCTCTCTTTATCACTGCTTTTTGCCATTTTTATTACTATGTGTCTTGGTATGGACTTCCTTGGGTTGATTTTGTTGAGAATTCTCTGTGCCTCCTGGATCTGGATTTCTGTCTCCTTCCCCAAATTTAGGAAGATTTTAGCTATTATTTCTTCAAATAATTTTTTTGCTTCCTTTTCTTGTTCTTCTCCTTCTGGAATCCCTACAATGGAAATGCTATTACACTTAAAGGTGTCACTGAGTTCCCTAAGACTATTCTCATTTTGCATAGCTTTTTTTCTCTCACCTGTCCAGCTTGATTACTTTCCATTAATCTATGCTCCAGGATGCTGATTCATTCTTCTGCTTCATAGTCTACTATTTATTCCATCTAGAGTATTTTTTATTTCATTTACTGTGTTCTCATCTCTTATTGGTCCGTTTTTAATCTCATTGTTAAGGGTCTCACTGATAACTTGGACTTTTTTCTCAAGTCCAGTGAATATGATCATTACTTTAAATTCTTTATCAGACATATTACTTATCTCCATTTTGCTTAGGTCTCTTCTGTGATTTTGTCCTGCTCTTTGGGACATATTGCTCTGTCTCCTCATTTTGTCTAACTCCCTGTGTCTATTTCTGTTTGGAAAGTCAGCTATGTCTCCTGCTCTTGAAAGTAGTGGTCTTATGAAGAAGAGGTCCTGTAGTGTCTGCAGTGCGATGTCCCCTGTTCACTAGAACCTGATGCTTCAGGGGTGTCAACTATGTGTTGCATGTGCCCTACTGTTGTGGCTAAGCCACATTTGTTTTTAGTCCAATTGTCTCAATGGCTCTCTTTGCTTGTTGTGGGCAGAGTTTGGTGCCTGTGTTGTTAGTGGTCCAGTCTGGAGTTACCCTGGGCTTGAGCTGAGTTAGACCAGGCATTTGCCAGAGACAGTAGCACCAAACCACAGGATGCTTTCCCTGTGTTGCCCCCTGAGAAATTTTCATTGGTGGAACCTGAAGTTATACCTAATGTCTGCCCCCAGCCCACTGCTGGGGCCACAGCTGGAACAATGTATGTGGTTATTTTCCCCTCTCTCTGGTGCAGGAGTCACTTTGGAGTTGTGCTGGCCCCTCAGGGTTGCTTGCACACTGCCAGGCCTATGGCACCACATTGAATGGGCACTGGCCAAGGGTGTACTGGTTAGGGCAGGTCCACAGAAGAACAAGGGGGCAGGGTATGCAATACCAAGGTATCTGCTGTAGGATGGGGCCTCCAACCACCTGGGAGAACTCCTGCCCAGTCCAAAATAGAGGGTGTATTTCTTTTGGAGTGGATCATGCTCTTAGCATTCCAGGTGGAGAGTTCTTATATTGAGCTGGTTCCTGCAGGTGTCCATGTATCTAGGCTTGGGAGCAGGAGAAGGAAATGGCACCTACCAGCTGCTTTGTTCCTGGAGAAGTCCCTCAAAGATCCCTGCCCCTCCAGCACAAGCTCTGAGATTAGTGATAAATCTTCATGCATACCCCAGGAGTTTTTCTTTTTACTTAAAACGTTAAGATGGTTTCCCCTTCCTTTGTGGCTTAGGCCTTTTTCAGACTATGCTGAAAAGTACAGAAGGGCAGAATATGCACAGTTTTTAAGAACATGGCCACTGGAACTAGATCACTTTGGTTTAAATTCTACCCCTGTTATTTACTGGCTCTAGAAGGTTAAGCCACTATGTTTCCATGCCTCAGTTTGCCTTCTGTCAAGTTAGGATAACAACCTACCTACTTGTAAGTTTGTTGTGAAGAGTTTATTTATATATATATATATATATGGTCCATATATAATGTATGTGAAGTCCTTAAAAGGTGCTTGACATGCAGTACACTTTTTGTTTCTAATAGAGCTAGTTTTATCACAAGGTGATGTATTTAAATCTCACAGGTTATATGATTTGGTATTTTTCTGGCCACAACTGAATTTTTGGCCAGTTGTCAGAAAACTGAATTTCTTATCTCTGAAGAGGTGAAGAGGACTTAGGTTTTTGATAATCTCAGCCATACCTATGTAACCCAGTTACCATCTGAATTCACACTGCCTTTGAGTTTAAATAAAATTAGAAGGACTATCCATTAGCCCAAGTGCTATGTGAAAGTGGTTTGGCAGTTTCTCCTTCCATCATAATCACCTTCATCTACCTCCTCTGCTGCTGTTTTTGCTCACCTATACCCAGAAATCCTTATTTATTTCTTATTCATGCTTTCCCTGGGGGCATCAATTTTCCACCTGACAAAGCAGTTTATGAAGATATTTTTCTAAACAAGGAAGTTCCCTTCCCAACAGGAATTCTTATGTCAGTTAATACTATTTTCTCTATTTACATATATTACCTAATATATTTTTATCACCACAAAAATATGGATTCAAACATACTTAATTTAATCTATTTCACAAATACTTATTGAGGTCTGGTAGGGGTTTCTGAAATATCAACCATGGATCCTGCCCTGGAGAGATGTAGCTCTTTCTAGCCACAACAAATACAAGGTCAAAGTGATAAAGGATGTGTGAGAAGTCCTGAGAAAGTGGTATGAGGGTTTAGATTTAGATGAACTACTTAAAAGGGACCAGAGAAATGTTTTCAAGAATTACTACCTCCATGTTCAATTTTAAAATGGTTGGTTATAAGTCAGTGAAACCACAAAGACTATCTAGCAATACATGAGAGAGTATCTCTCAGGGACTATAAAACTTGTTATAATTTTCAGCTTTCCACTTAGAGTAGTATCAGATAGTTTATAAAGAACTGAAGTTTTATTGTCTATAAATTCTATGCAATTCCTATCTCATTCTAAGAATGTAACAAAGGCAAAATAATGATGACCATTTAGCCAAAATGTGTATATTAAGAAAAAAAATATTTATGCAAGGAAGTTAATTTATAAAATGATATAATTGTAAAATATTAAAATGTATAATTAAGTTTTATATTTGATTACATAATTTTATTTTTCATTATTTTGGCAGAAGAATGATCAAAATGAAATGATTCTGCTAAATTAAATGGACACCAAGAGGGGAAAACAATGTAATCAACTTTAAATAGAGAACAATGGCCTGTAATTACAGGGAGGAAAAGATGGAGACATGTGAAGCACTCCTAAAGCAAATTAGGTCATTAATCTTTTGACTAGTAAAACAAACAATATAGCTAAGTGAGTTATCTACCTAACTTGGTATTACTAATGGTAACAGTTCTATATAGACATCATAAAAGAAGACTGAAATACTGAATTCACTTTTCTCTTGCTATAGGCTATTGGCTTTCAGGATCTCCATTTAGATGAAGAATATTTCAGAGATACAAGGGATTTTAGAGGTAAATTTTTCATTAAGAACAGTTATCTCTGTTACTATAACAACTCTGATAGTAAATTAGCATAAATCCTTTTAACATTAAATGTTTATTTAGTGCTTAATTTTAGGGAACCATATGGTCACCACCCTCCTAGGGCTCATTTTAGTAAAGAGGACCCTACTTTCAGACTATGCAGCCCTGTTTCTTTTTTGAATGACTTTAAATATTGGATTTTTTTTTTCTTTTATTGAACTAAAATCTATCTCCTTAAAACCTTTATTCAAGGGGGCTCCTGGGTGGCTCAGTGGGTTAAAGCCTTCTGCTGAAGTCATGATTCCAGGATCCTGGGATTGAGCCCCACATTGGGCTCTCTGCTCATCAGGGAGCCTGCTTCCCCCTCTCTCTCTGCCTGCCTCTCTGCCTACTTGTGATCTCTGTCTGTCAAATAAATAAATAAAATCTTAAAAAAAAAACTTTATTCAAGTTATGCTTCTGTAATCATGAAAAATAAATTGAATCTTAAACCTTATCCTATAGGCAGAAAAGGCCTTTGAAAAATTACTTTATCAAAGTCACTAAAAAAACATTAATAGGACAAGGCCAAATATATGATACTGAAGCCTACCATTAGTAAATTCCTTCTTAGTTGACATCATTTTCTGCATACTGAACAAATTTTTTACAGAAACACGTTCATTGGTGATTAAAAAAATACATAACAAAGAAAATTTAAGAAAAATGGCAGTTTTATGCAATATTATATAAATATTTGATTTTTATTCAGCTAATATTTACATAAGAATATGTGATTTTCACAGAATATTAAGTGGAAGAAAAACTTGAAGAGACCAACTAGTCGCATACTGAACACATGAGTTTATCTTTAATTCCCTCACAAAATCCCACTACAATGCCAATAATTTTTAGAGTCATAAAATCAAAAGGATAAAACATGGAAAACATAATAGACAACAAGAGGTGATAAAAATAAAATTCTGAAATTGAAAAGTAACCAACATAGCAGAACAAAAGAATGTGGTTTAGGGAGCCAAAACATTAGCTGATTTATACCATATAATCCCAGAAAGACTCATATTACTAGAAATAAGGCTAAAGGTAGGGGTACAGGTAAGACTAAAAACACAAGGATTAATTGGACTCCATATATACATGTATACATACTTACTTTTATTTGCCTTTATTTAAAAAGAGGAAATGATAAACCAAAAAAGAGAAAAGTAGAGAAATACCTTCAAAATTCTAAAGAAGAAACATTCCCTACCTAGACATCTATGCCTGGAAACTATCAATCAAGCATAAAGGTAAAATAAGGATATTTTTGGACATTTAAATCTCAAAAAGTATACTTTGATGAATTACATCTCAGAAAGTCATGAAAGCATGTGTTCTACCAAAACAAGGGAATAAACCTTCAAAGAGGGAAGCATAAAACCCAGAGAAAAGGGGAACCAAGTTAGGAAAAAGGTAAAGGTAATCCTTAGAATGAGTGTGAAGGAAGAAAGGCCCAGGAAGCCAGCTGAACAGCAGGCTCAGAGAGTAACTCATCCACACTGGAGCATAAGATCAGATGGCTCCAGAATTACCACCCAGATAGGTCATCCAAATCTGTCTCCAAGGAAACAATGAAACTGAGGGAATGGTTTATGTGTTTGAATGATTAATAAGCAATTTACTTAATGACAAGTATGTTAAAAACAAAATAAATAAAAAAGTTCTCCACTAAAACAAAACGTTTTAGAAGAAAGAAAATAAAACCATAATATACTGAAGAGCTGGATTAGAAATGTTTATATAATCATCATAATGACAAAGACACTATATATATACTTATTAAAAAACTATGAGGGCTGCCTGGTTGGCATAGTCAGTTAAGCATCCAGTTCTTGGATTCAGCTCAGGTTGTGATCTCAGGGTCGTGAGATCAATCCATGTATCAGGCTCTGTGCTCAGTAAAGTCTGCTTATGACTCTCTTTCCGTCTCCCTTTGCCCCTCCCCTCCAAACTCACTCTCTCTCTTTCTAAAATAGATAAATAAATCTTTAAAAAAAAAAAAAACCTGTGGCATAATAACATGGGAGAAAACAAGGTGGATGTGGGTCTATGTATAAGTGGAGACTAGATAGTACTGGAGCAAGACAGCAAATGACAGGTGAGGTTAGGTAGGGAAAAACGTGCAGGGGGCTACACAACCAGGCTTACAGAAATCCCAAATGTGGAGAAATGTTATAGACAAGATATTAACCAGAGAGAATAGAACCTAACAAACCCACCTTGTTTGTTCTAAATATAGATATTTTCACAATATTTACATATCCACCTTATTTATCTTAAATGTTATAGACAAGATATTTACCAAGTTCACTGGTCAGTTTTCTATAAAAGACCAACCATAAAAGCTCTCAATGGCAACCCATTCTCACTCAGTTCTGTTTTACCTTCACCTAATAAACTTTCACTTCACTTCACCATTTTGTGTCTGCAAGATTCATTCTTTGACTGTGAGACAAGAACCCTGCAACAATTTCCCACAATAAAAAGTCAATAATTCTTAAAAGTCACATCATCACAGTAAAAGTCTGTTATTTATAAATACGAAAGTAAGTTCACCCCCACAAAAAGAACAGTGCAATGGTAGCTGCTTCTAGGACTGAAAAGAATAGATCAAGATACTTCTAACTTCCATTAGAAGCCTTGAAGAACTATTTGATAAAGTGTTTTAAAACAAATGATATTTGTATAATTATTTGGACTTAATAAAAATTAAATCTAAAAATTACCTCTAGGGGCACCTGGGTGGCTCAGTTAAGTGTCTGCCTTAGGCTCAGGTCATTATCCTGGGGTCCGGGGATTGAGTTCAGCAACAAAGCTACCTGCTCAGGAGGGAATCTGCTTCTCCCTATCTCTCTCTCTCAAATAAGTAAATATAAAAAATAAATAAATAAATAAATAAATAAATAAATAAAAATGACCTCCAAATATTGTATTGCAAAAGTCCCAAAAGTAAGGACAAGAAATATATACAAGTGTCAATGAAGTTTATTACAATTTTCTGGGTGAGTCAAACCTTCTTTAATGAACATACACTACTAATATAATGAAAAAATTAAATAAAAAGGAACAAAGTTGAATATAACTTCTTCTTTGAACACTTGATGTTTCATAATATTAGCAGTTAATTTCTATGTACATAAAAATCTATTCTTCAGTTTCTTTTCCAGAATTTTTTTAGAAATTGCTGTTAAATTCATTATTCTATTCCTAAAAATTCCTAAAAATCTTCGCCTACCCTTATCTAACACATACCCTTTACACAATCAAAACAGTTGCTCTCTATCTCTGCATCCTGTCCATCCGCATTCTGCAGGGACTTTCAAAATCACAAACTGACCTGTGACCATGATCACAAGCTCTTTCATACCCTGGGATTCAGTTTAATTAAGACTAAATATTTGAACTTAAAACAACTTAGCACTTTCTTATTTATCTTTTCGTAGTAGTCTGGAGTTTATACTATACTTTCCACACCAAATAGTCCTTTTTATGGGACAAGGTAAAAAATTAGTGCATACTTATGTATTTTTACTGTGATTATTTAAACTTTTGAGAGGTTTGAATTGTTTCTCTTCAAATTCCATATAAATTATTAGCAAAAGTCTGTTTATGAAAAGGGAAAATTTCATTTTAAAAAAGTTCATCTTATATAAAGCCTTAACATATCAAATACCTTGGGGCACCTGAGTGGCTCAGTGGGTTAAACCTCTGCCTTCAGCTCAGGTCATGATCTCAGAGTCCTGGGATTGAGCCCCGCATGAGGCTCTCTGCTCAGCAGGGAACACGCTTCCCCACCCCCCCTCTGCCTGCCTCTCTGCCTATTTGTGATCTCTGCCAAATAAATAAATAAAACTTTTTAAAAAATATCAAATACCTTTATACTGTCATTCACATGCACTCCTTTACTCCTTTTCCCATCATAACTGTCTGAGCTCAGACTCTCATCAGTGTTTCTCTGGATTATTTCAAGTAACCTTAAAACTGATTCCCTAGATGCTAAGATTTCCAAGCTATTACCTGTGTTCGGAACACTGCTCCAAATGGATTTGTGCTTTCCTGCCTTCTGTATCTTCCTTATGCTGCTCAAAGTGTCCCAATGCTTGAAATCCTCTTCCCTATTCCTATAGCTGTAACTCAAAGTACTAGATCACTTCTCATGGTCTAGCTCAAGTTCCAACCCCATGAACCATACCCAACTTTTGTTGCTTGGAATTAGTCTTGCTCTTTATCTATTTTCCCTCTAAAATTTTTTTGTACCTCTATTATTATTTCTATCTCAGTCTATTTCAAATTATATATCACCTTTGAGTCACCCAAAACATCTAGCATAGGACTTTATTCATGGCAGAGGCACAATCAATGTTGGGTTAAAGCTCAAATGGACAAAGGTGGATCAAGTAAAAAATACCTGATAATACCAAAAATGAGACTAGAAGAAGACTATTTACCTTGAAACCATTGTAACTCTTATCTTCTCATAGAAATTTCTTTATTTTTAGGGGGATTCTTGGGTGGCTTAGTCAGTTAAATATCTGCTTTTGGCTCAGGTCATGATCTTGGGGTCCTAGGATAGAGCCCCATATGGGACTCCCTGCTCAATGGGGAGCCTGCTTCTCCCTCTCCCTGCTGTTTCCCTGCTTGTGTTCTCTTTCCCTCATGCTCTCTCTCAAATAAATAAAATGTTTAAAAATATATTTTTTAATTTACTTATCTTATAGGTATTTGGCAATTGTTTAAATTTCAAGATCTACTTATTAGTTTAGAGAGATGTTAGTTCACATGCACACATTTATTTTTCCTTTGGTTCATTTTTCCTTCATATGGGAAATCTATTTTTTCTGTTATCTAGATGAAAGAAAATTAGTCTGTCCACTGAGGTGAATAATGCCTTAAATAAAGGACAAGTCAATGTCTGGATAGCTGTACAATTCTACTGTTGCACTCCATTTCCTTAAAGAGCATTTTAGGGAAATGAATGGAAATTATCTCAAAGGGCTCCAATGATTTATCATATTTTTGGCATTTAATAAAAACAGATAAAAAGGAGAGCAAGCCACAGTGTGAACTTCAGGTTATCTTTTTACTCTGTCACAAGAACTCTGTCACCAAAAGTATCAATAAATAAAAAACAAGTTTAGAACCAAGAATATCAATAATGATCCCATAATTCAACTTTTTAAAGTTGGGTTTCCTACAGTAAACTCTTTGACATCAGCCTCAGCAACTCCTTTCTAGATGTGTCTTTACAGGCAAGGTAAAGAAAAGCAAAAATAAACTATTGGGACTACATTTAAAAATAAAATTTACATAATAAAGGACATAATCAACAAAACAAAAAGACTGAATTGGAAAAGATATCTGGAAATGATATAGCTGACAAGGGGGGTAAAATCCAAAATACATAAAGAATTTATATAACTCAACACCAAAAAAAAAAAAAAAAGAAGAAGAAGAAGAATCCAATTTTTAAAATGAGCAGATGACCTGGATAGAAATTTTTCCAAAGAAGACATCCAGATGGCCAACAGACACATGAAAAGATGCTCAACATCACTCATCATCAGGCAAATGCAAATCAAAACCACAATGAGAGA
This sequence comes from Mellivora capensis, assembly GCA_004024625.1. Lineage (NCBI taxonomy): Eukaryota > Metazoa > Chordata > Mammalia > Carnivora > Mustelidae > Mellivora > Mellivora capensis. Next base: position 19,736 of record PISX010013398.1, on the reverse strand, counting down.
TTACCTCACACTAGTCATAATGGCTAGTATCAAAAAGACAAGAAATAGCAAGTATTGGTGAGGATGTAGAGAAAAAGGAACACTTCTGCTCTGTTGGTGGGAATGTACAATAAACACTACTAGGTGTTCACCCCAAAAAAAATGAGAACACCTATTCAAAAAGATATATCCACCCCTATGTTTACTGCATTATTTACAATAGCCAAAATACAGAAGCAACCTAAGTGTCAATCAACTGATGAATGGATAGAGAGAATGTGGTATAGTTATACAATGGAATATTATAAAAATATTATAGCTATAAAAAAGAAATAGGGCTTGCCATTTACAACAACATGGATGGAGCTAGATGGTATTATGCTAAATGAAATAACTCAGAAAAAGACAGGGGTTCCTGGGTGGCTCATTCAGTTAAGCATGTGCCCATGGCTCAGCTCATGATCTCAGAGTCCTGAGATCAAGTCCATTGTTGGGCTCCCTGCTCAGTGGGGAGTCTGCTTCTCCCTCTCCCTCTGCTCTTCCCCCTGCTCATGCTCTCTCTCTCAAATAAATAAATAAAATCTTCCAAAAAAGACAGAAAAAGACAAATACCTTATGATTTCACTTATACATGAAATAAAAAAATAAATAAGACAAATGAACAAACAAAAGCAAAAACAGACCCATAAATACAGAGAACAAACTGATGGTTGACAGAGGGGTAGGGATGGGAGGATGGGCAAAATAGGTGAAGGGGAATGGGAGAGGTACAGGATTCCAGCTATGGAATGAATAAGTCACAGGGCTAAAATGTACAGCATAACAGAGTATAGTCAATACTAGTATAATAGTGTTACATGGTGACAAATTGTAGCTATACTTGTAGTGAGCTTAGCATAACATATAGAGTTCACAAATCATTATGTTTTTCAGCTGAAACTAATTTAATACTGTATATCAACTATATTTCAATAAAAAAACTAAAATTAAAAAAAAATTAAGTTGACCTTCCTAAACCTCCAGTGAAAAGGCCCTGTTTTGACTTGATGAATTGCTATAAAGATGCAATTTTTTTTAATTTTTTTTATTTATTTATTTGTCAGAGAGGGAGAGAGAGCGAGCGAGCACAGGCAGACAGAGTGGCAGGCAGAGGCAGAGGGAGAAGCAGGCTCCCTGCCAAGCAAGGAGCCCGATGTGGGACTCGATCCCAGGACGCTAGGATCATGACCCGAGCCGAAGGCAGTCGCTTAACCAACTGAGCCACCCAGGCGTCCCTAAAGATGCAATTTTTAAGTGTCATGGTCTTTAGTCCACTAAAAATTTTACATATATAGTTAATAAAATTTAAGAAGTTTCCTATAAGAGCCTTATTCAACTTAGATGCAGGTAAATTGTATTCTTTCATTTCCTTATTTATAGTATTTCTCCAAATGCTTGGGATAAAATAGGTACAGAGCATCCTCAATTCATTAATACATTCTGTATCAGCCAGGGTTCTCTAAAGAAACAGATCCAAGATAATATAGATATAAATACAGATATATAGAGTAAGCTTTATTTTAACCATCACATGATTGTGGGAACTAGCAAGTCCGAAATCTGTAGGGCAGGCTGGTCAGCTGGAGACTCAGACAGGAGTTAAAGTTACAGTGTTGAATCTGACATTTGTAGGCCAGGCCAGCAGACTAGAAATTGGAGCAGGATTTCTCTTATAGTCTTTAGGTAGAATACCTTTTTCTCCAGAAACTTCTAATTTTGCTCTTAAGACCTTTAGTTGATTGGACGAAGCCTATGGACATTATGGAAAGAAATCCATTTTACTGAAAGTCTGATTATACTGATTACAAAAGTTAGTCACATTACTAAATACCTTCATAACAACATCTAGACTAGTATTTGACCAAGACACTAGGAACTTCAGCATAGCCAAACTGACACATTAAATTAACAATCACATATTCAGTCATTAAATATTTATTGAGCATCTCCTAAAGGCCTAAAACTACTCCAGACTCAGACCTTACCCTCAAGGTCACTGCATTATCATATGTGGGACAAGCAAGTAAATTAACAATTATTTATCAGTGTGAAGCACTATGCTGAGGAGGTTAGATTAAGATCATCAAATTCTGTCACAATAATTTTGATAACCATTACAAAAAAGTTAATTACTGAACCAAATTTTGAAGAAAGAATAAGAGTTACTGAGCTAGGAAGGAGAAAGAGGAGAGACAAAGCCATATACAAAAGGGATCTGCATGGAAAAAAAAGATGCAGGTGCATTTGATTTGTCTAGAGCAAAGGATGCAGATGCCACTAAGGCAGAAAACTGAGCTGAGTAAGTGGTCAGATGCCACAACACAAAGGGCTTCATGTGCCAAGCCATGCCATTTGAACTATATCCTGAAGTCTATGAGAATTCATCCAAAAAGAGTTATACAATCAAATCAGCAAATCAGAAAGATAACCTTGACTAAGATGGGGCTGGGGCCAGAGTTGGGAGAGTGAGGTGGAACCAAAAGCAGAAACCATTTTGGAGAATAATACATAGCTAAGAAACGGTGAAGACCTGTAGCTGTGGAGTGAAAAGGAGGTAGAATAAATAGGATTTAGCGACTACCTGATGAGGGCTGAGACAGATGGAGACATGCGTGATAAAATCAGATTTGGGAGTTAGATAAATATGAGCATGAGGGCGCCATTATCATAAATCTTGGTTAAAGAGGTCAAGGATGATGAGAAAGGTAGAACAAGATAAAAGGAAAAAAGTGAAGTGAAAAATACTCAAGCAACAACTATTACATCTTTCTGCATTAAGAGCAGATAATTAAAATGATTTCATAGATTTCTTCCTAATCCTCTAAATTTCCTTAAACATGGACAAACTATGCTTTGTGCAGAACAAAACAGGTTTCTTAAGTAACTCTTCAGGGTACATTTGGTACTTAAGAATCTACTTGCAGGTGCCTGGGTCACTCAGTTGGGTAAGCATCTACTTTCAGCTCAGGTCATGATCCCAGCATCCTGGGATCAAGCCCCACATTGGGCTCTATGCTCAGCATGGTGTCTGCTTCTCCCTCTCTCTAAGCCCCTCCCCCACCCTGCCTGTCCACACATGCACTCTTTCTCTAATAAATAAAAATTTTTTAAAAAGAATGTACTTGCAAAAGAAATTACTCTGCTAAAATTATTTTTGCTTCCTTAGAAAAATGGACAAAACTAAAATGCTGAATGGATTAGGTGATAAAAAGGACAACTGTTAGCTTGCTGCCCAGAAATTTCACTCTTGATAATTAAACTACAACAACAAAAACACATAATGAAATATATCAGAAATATGCAGAATCTTAAAGAAACAGATTGTTAGCTGTATTAAGAAACATAAACAATGTGTCCACTTAGAACTGAAGCAGAAATAAGTCAATGCCCTAAATAAACATAGGTAGAAGTAAAACAAGCATTTCTCAAGGAGAAGGATGAACATCTGGTCTTCTTGGCATGTATATTCCTACTGCTGAGATGCATGAATAAAGCTATTAAAATCTGATGCAATTAACAATTCAAATTCAAACTCCTTTTCCTTTGATTACAGATGCATTACCAGGTCACATGCCTAAAATTTGGCTTCCAAAGTAAATATCTATTTTCAGTCTGTCCCATACCCATATCTTCTTCTGCATAGAACACTCCACATTCCTGAATCCCTTTCTCATTTTCAGGGAACCGCTCCTTCTCTTCTTCCAGCAATAAAATTCAGCACCCACCATGCTCTTAAAGTCTCAGCCCTTAGTTATAGTAGAAAACTGAGCCAGTGAATGCAGAAAAACAGTCCTGATGACATCATTTGAGTCTTAGGTTCAAACTGTATTTGAAAGCCAGCCATACTTCCTAGACCTTTTAGTCACATTAGGTATTAAATTTTGTATTTTGCTTATGCCACTTTGAGTTTCATTTTTTGGAACTTGCAACCTAGAGTCCTTATATTATACACCATTATATTGTGAATAGGGGATATACCCTATCTCTAACCTGTTAACTTGAAGCTCTATACATGATGAGTTTCTGGCCTTATAAATAATTAGCTGAAACATCAAAACCACAATACCAACATAAGACTCCAGTTAATAAAGCAATCAAGTCTGACCCTCAAGGCCATAAAAATCTATAAACAGCGACCTGAAAAGAACACACTTTTCTCAAATTATGGTCTTTTTTTTTTAATTGCAAGGTAGAAGAAGTAGAGAAAATTTTTATCTTTATCAGTTTCCAAGTTAGAGAAAGTGGAAGTGATAGTTTTATCTTAATTCATATAGTGATTACTGGAGTTTAGCTTCCATAGAAAGTCAAGAACACTGCAGCTTCCTCCCCTATGGGAGATTCTCCCTCTCTTTTTTAATTTAAGAAAATTATTCCAATGTCTCATTATTGCATTACTAAAGCATTCATAAATTCAAGTCAGAGACAGGGTAGATGATCTTCAAAAGTAGAATAAAATAAACTAAATAAAATTTAGCTTAATTATGCATTAAATGTGCTTATGAAGGCATAGTTCAAAAACAAAATGAATTATATATGAAATTGAGTTATGTTGCTGCTTTGATATCAAAGCCAAAATGTCTTACAGAGTCCACATGTAGGGAGTTATTAGCAAATACAGTAAGACAAGTTTGATTATTTTTTTACAATGATTATATTTTAAAATTTATCATAATTTTATGAAAAGTTTCATCCAATGGCAAATACTTGTTTTCCCCTTTCCTACTAGGTTTGACAACTTAAATCAATGTCTACATAAATCTGATTATTTGAGATCATATATCATAATTTCAAATCAATATTCTATAAACCTTGGGTAAGAGAAAGCATTTATACCCCTACACAATCTTTCACATAATTAAAAAAATAATAAATAATGACATCCTCCTCAAATATTATACCATTTACTATACAACCTCATTACAATAGGTGCAGAAGGAATTTGGAGAGGAGTATCCAGTAAAAATAATGTGTCTATATAATCTTCCTTGGTCAAGGTCAGGAGACATAGCATTTGAACTGTGTTATAATATATCATCAAGCAACAATAATGGGTAAATGTGTTCTAAACAGAGAGAACAATGGTTCTCAATATGAAGAAGGGGATATTCCATAAGACAATATTGGACAATGTCTGGAGACATTTTTGTTTCTTGAATTGGAGGGTGCTACTGGCATATAGTGGATAGAGGACAGTGGGCCTGCTGAACATCCTATAATGCATAGGATGCCCTACAAAAAAATTTTCTGGGCCAAAATGTCAATAGTGTCAAAGTCGACAAACCCTGAGCTAGGGAAATGGGAAAAAGAAATAAATTAATGTGCTTATAATTATCTATTAATTACCTATTAGTTATCTACAAATGACTACAAATTTAGCAGTTTAAACAACATACATTTATTATCTCTATGGATTTCTGTGGGTCAGAAATTTGGGGATTAGATTATCTGAGTCCTCTGCTTCAGGTCTCTCAGGAGGCTACAATCAAAGCGTTGGCCAGGGTTGAGGTCTCATCTGAAGATTTGACTGGGAAGGATTTGATGCCAAGCTAACATGATAACTATGAGAATTCAGTTTCTCAGATTGAGTTCTTCAGTTTCTGGCTGGCTATAAGCCAAAGGCTGCACTCAGTTCCTTGCCATATGGGTCTCTCCATAGGGAAGTTCCCAATATGGCAGCTTCTTTCATCACAGCCAACAAGGGAAACAGTCTGTTAGCAAGACTATCTCTAACACAATGATGAAAAAAATAGGCACTCAATAATTTGTTGAATCTAGATGAAATAAACATCAGATATCTGATTGATTAAGCATCTTCTTTGAGAAACTACTAAGTACTCTGAAGTCTCTATAGATAGATATATAGATTATACAGATATAAGTGTAGGTATAGGTATATGGCATAGATATATGGCTAAAGGCTCTTGACAAAATAAACTACAGTTAACGAAATATTAAATATATTATCATCAATGAACTTTAGAAAAAGGCACATTAAAACCAAATCAAGGGGTGCCTGGGAGGCTCAGTGGGTTATGACTCTGCCTTTGGCTCAGATCATGATCTCAGGGTCCTGGGATCGAGCCCTGCATCAGGCTCTCTGCTTAGCGGGGAGCCTGCTTCCCCCTCCCCCTCTGCCTGCCTCTCTGCCTACCTGCGATCTCTCTCTCTCTGTGTCAAATAAATAAATAAAATCTTTAAAAAACACAAATCAAAAGAACTATGAGAAAAGAGATCAAATATCCATTTAAGGACTTCTGTGTACTAAGTAATTTTCAGACATTATTTTTAGCAAATGCTCATAAGACTTATAAGAACTCTTATAACTCAACAATAAGACAAATTAATCCAATTATTAAAATAAATAAAGGATTTAAATAGACTTTTCTCCACAGTAAATATACAAGTAGAAAATAAACACATGAAAATATATTGAACATCATTAGTCATTAAATAAATACACATTAAGGCACAATGAGATATCATTTTATACTCAGTAGCTATACTAATAAAAAAATAAAATGGAAAATAACAAGTTTTGACAAGTACTAGAGAAATTAGAACTCTCATACATTGCTGATGTGAAGGTAAAATTAGGACTCTCATATATTGTTGGTGCAGCCACTATGGAAAACAGTTTGGTACTTGCTCTAAAACTTAAATATTAAACTAGCATTTGAGCCAAAAACTTTAGTCCTAGACCCAAGAGTAATGAAAACATATGTTCACACCAAAACTTGTACACATATGTTCATAGCAACGTTATTCACAATACCTATAAAGTAAAACAACCCAAATGCCCATTGAGTGTAAATAAATAAAATGTGACATATTGTATATGTGTATATGTATATATGTGGCAACCTATAATTTTATAAGACTTATTATAAGGTATAGGTATAGGTATATGGCATAGGTATATGGTTTAAAGGCTCTTTTTTTTTAATTTTTTTTAATTTATTTGTCAGAGAGAGAAGGAGAAAGAGAGAGCGAGCATAGGCAGACAGAGAGGCAGGCAGAGGCAGAGGGAGAAGCAGGCTCCCTGCCGAACAAGGAGCCCGATGTAGGACTCGATCCCAGGATGCTGGGATCATGACCTGAGCCGAAGGCAGCCGCTTGACCAACTGAGCCACCCAGGCGTCCCTATGGTTAAAGGCTCTTGACAAAATAAACTGAAAATTACTTAGTGAAAGAAGAAATAAAGGGAATATTATTCAGCAATTAAATAAAATGAAGCTCTGATATATGCTATAAGAATGAATCTTGAAATATAATGCTAAATGCAAGAAGCCATTTATATGAAATAACCAGAATAGGTAAATCTATGGAAAAGACAGATTAATGATGGCTTTCTAGTGTTGCGGGGATGAATTATATGTAATTTTAATTATAACTTAATAAAGGTGATTTTTCAAAATAGATGTAAAGCTTCCAAAGTTTGGCTCCAAATCCCTTGCTACTATACCAGTTTGTAATCCACAAAGAATATTAAAGTATAGTTATGTTAAAGAAAAAAAATACTTCATTAAGTAAATTCTATTCCTGAAAAATACAAAATGTAAATAGCTAAACAGAAAAGGATAAATTCTCAACATAATTTTGTATAAGCATTTTTTCATTTAATTTTTTAAACTGCATCCTCAGAGGAAAAAGATCAGGTCTCACCTTTATATACCCTTCACTATATTTCACTTAATTATAAAAAGCTATAATCTAATAAGCACTAAGATGTTCACTTCTTTATGTTCCCTATTAGAATTAAATTAAATTAAATTCTAGTCCATACTTTGGACTGTTTAGAACCAATATAAATTTTTCTTATTCTACATTCATTAGAGCAAAATGTAAGCATGACTTTTATATTAGCATTAACCCAAAGTTAAATCCAATGAAAATAAATTTTTATGGAAAAAAATCAATAGCAAATTAGTAATTATATTATCACTGGTCAGACATAATCCTTAAAATCTACAGATGATAATGAAAAGGAAGGACTTTTCATTATCTAAAATGGAAGGATTTTTCATTATCTAAAATGATAATGAAAATTCCTTTTCATTTTGGGCTACAATCATTTAGCCAAAAAGCATAAGTCTCAAAGGATTCACAAAGCTTCTAGTCACCCTCAAACTGCTGTGTTGAAGCAGCCTTGAGCTCTGAGCCTTTTTCCTCTGGGCTAGCATCTGGTTGTTTCCCTCCAGAGAGACTGGAATTCATTTCCATCATCCCCATCCTCAAAACAGGCTGAGATATTTAACTTCAACTTCTTCAACTTAAATCCTACCTCTCAAAAATAAGAACCTTAATTAATACCCAAGTTGGTCTGTTTATATACTGGGCTGGCATTGTCAACTCTCCTCGAGATCCCAGAGACAAACAGAATAAACCCTTGACATCTGATACAAGGTATAGGTCTTGGTATCTTGGAAAATCCTCAATTTGGAATACTATGCCAGAAAATAATTCTCCCTATAACTTGCACTAATGTATAATTTTATAAGACTCATTATAAGGACAGTAATAAAAAGAAAACATAAAAACCACATAAAGAAATAATTAATAATATGAGCTACCATTGATTAAACATTTTCTCTATGCCAGGTACACTTTATCTGTATTAAATTTTTTAATCTTTGCAAATACTGAATGGTATTCTAAGCTCACATACCACAGCAGTGTCCTTCTTCTCCATAGAAACCACTGACTGTGCAATTAAAATTTGTGTCTTGGAAAATCAACTATACATTGATATTGACCTTTCAGAAGGTTCACAAATAATTGAGACCATGAATGAATACCAAAGTTGATCATACCGATAACCTCCCTCATCTTATTTATACCCCCACTTCCATCTTAGACCCTTCACTTCCATCTCACAGCAGTATTCCAATAGTTCACCATTTCTTTATGACTGGCCTTAGTTCTCTTTCCACATCATGAGGAAAGGAAAGAAAAAAAGTGACAATTCTCTAATTAGAGTGTCCTCTCTCTCTTATACACATACATACATATATGTATATGCATATATTTCAGAGGCATATTCAACAATAACCAGTACCAAAATTAGCTGATTATTATGCTTTGTTATTGGGAAAACTTGACCAATGCCCATTCAGGATAGCTTCCTCTTGAAGCAGGAATTCCTCCTTTATTTTACAATTTCACTTTTCCTCACTGGCCTTATAAATTAATATGCTTTTGCTTCAAGGACAGTGGGAAGGATATTGTTTTTGTTCAACATTATTTGGAGCCCTTCTTTCCAAATGATCTTCATGTTGAGACCTTACTGACAGGGAATTGGAAGGAGTAGAACCCCAACCACCTGACCTCCCCACTAAGGAAACTTCAGAGAACTTTTAGCAATCATGGGTAGAGATACACTAAATTGAGAGAACAAAAGCTTGGATCAGAAATTGTAAAAGTGCAGCCCCTTGGGCCAAATTTGCCTTGTAAATGTGTTTTGTCTGATTCACAGTTTTTGTTTTTCTTTGTTGTCAGCGTTTCAAAATTGAGATCTTTTACATAAAGTATGTGGATTACCAGCTTTTATTTAAAAATCAAATGATCAGGGGGCACCCGGGTAGCTTAGTCAGTTAAGCAGACAACTCGATTTTAGCTCATGATATTGAGCTCCACATCCAGTTCCTCACTGAGCATGGAACCTGCTTGGGATTCTATCTCCCTCTCTCTCTCTGCCCCTCCCTAACCCCACCCCTGGTCAGAGGTACTCTCTTAAAAAAAAAAAATCAGATGATCTGGCTATACTGAGTCCCTGTTTTCACACGTAAATAATCAGCTAGATCTGTGTTTCAGTGACTCTTTCATGTAAGCTGCATGCAACATTCCCTAACACCCTCTTTTATGTTAAAATACATAACCCTAAATTGTTTTTTACCTGGCCTTGGCAGCAGTTGACTTTGTGATCACTGACCAAGCTTCTAATAAACACTATGCTACCAATAAGCTGACTGACCTTCAGCAAGTCATTAAATCTCTTTTGGATTCAATGTGTGTGCCTGACATTGGGAAGGGGAGCTTAGGGCACATGACATCCTCATCTCTAAGAGTACTTCTAACTCTAATATGTACTCTAAAATGTAGAATACTCTTGACAGAAATGGACTTCCTGCTATAACTTCTACTATCAGTGAAATCCTGTCTTGACTATCATTAAACTAAATTTAAAGTAGTCAATTTATTAGTGTATTTAATCATAAGAAAATAATTCACTAATCAAGGATCACTGAAAAGAAATATACTTCAATATTAAAGCCCTTAGGAAGGCTTTTCCCAAGAAATGTTTGATCTGGAAAATTTTGACTAAATAAGCAGCCTCTCTGAACACCTGGGGATTGCTGACTTCAATTAGATTACAGCTGGTATTGTTCATTGTCTATTTAAAGCCTAACAAAGAAAAGAGAAAGGGGTATAGTCATTCTCTTCAATTAAATCTTCCACCCAACTGATTTAGAAAGTGATTTTACCTATGATTTACCCAAACTTTTTGTGTCATAATTACTTCACATTATCTAATTTGGATTTGTTTTCAATCTATTATTTCAAAAAATTAAGTCACTTAAAAGGCACTAATTTTCTTCCTAGTATCTGCCACTTTAGATACACTCAAAAGTGTATTTGCTGGATCAGACTACACACCAAGTGTATACAAAACCACTATCTTCAAGGATCATCAAAAAACCAATGTAAGATTTTCTAGGAAATAAAATACTTAATAAGTACACTGATAAGCTGGTAAGTGTATTAATTGTTCTGTCTTCACTTCTCATTACAGAAGGTCATTTTTATTTCTCCAAGTGAAAAGAGTTTAAGGCCTTGCCACTCAAAGTGTAGTTTGTAAATAAGCAGCATCAGCATGCCCTGGGAGCCTGTTAGAAAAGCAAAATCTCAAGCTCTGCCCCAGACCTGCTGCATTAGAACCCACAGTTTAGCACAATCCTCAGATGACTCATGTGCAGATTAGTTTGGAAAGTACTGGTCTGGACACAGAGGAAGAGTACTCTTGTTAGAATGGGGAGCCCTGAGTTCTAAGCCTAATACTGTCTCTTATTAGCTGTACTTAATTTCACCTCAGTTTTATCATCTGTAAAGTAAGAGTAAATATTAATTATGTCAATGGATGCCCCTGATTTTATCTATTTATTACATCTGACATCTGACAACCATGATACAAAGTCTATAATAAACACTTCCCAAGTCTAGCGAACATAAATTATATATATATATATATATATATATATATATGGTCACCCCTATAAAAATTCTGACCCTACCTTGAAGTTAAAAACTCAAATGTATTTTTACAAATCAACTTTTTACCATGAGCTGAATCAGTTCATTTTGATTAAGATATGGAATTATTTTCTTTGATATTTCATCTTAAAGCCTTAAATGAAGATTAAAAGAGAAATTGTTTCCTTCCTCTTCCCTCTCACTTCTCCGCCAATTCATCTTCTTCCAAATACAAATGAAGGGGAGAGGCCTAAAGAGAAAAAAACTGAGCATTGCAGTGATTTTTCAGGATGTCCAAATGAATGTAATTAAATTAAACTTCAAAGCCCTACATGTAGCACCAAAGGATCATGCTATTAAATAGTTAAGTGATAAGACAGCAACAAAAAGCAAACTATTGGGCCACCTGGGTGGCTCAGTGGGTTAAATCCGCTGCCTTTCGGCTCTGGTCGTGATCCCAGGGTCCTAGGATCAAGGCCCTCATAGGGCTCTCTGCTCAGCAGGGAGCCTGCTTCCTCCTCTCTCTCTCTCTCTCTGCCTGCCTCTCTGCCTACTTGGGATCTCTGTCTGTAAAATAAACAAAATCTTTAAAAAAAAAAAAAGGCAAACTTATCCACAGCACAGATGTAATGTTTGGGTAAAAGCCTTGATCTGTTCAGAGAGAAGGCAGCAAAATAATAACAGAGATTCACTAATCTAAATGAGGAAAATCAAAATAGACAACAGTACTAAATGTAACAAAGACTAGGGTGACTGGGTGACTCAGTTGGGTCAGCGTCTGCTTTCAGCTCAGGTCATGATCCCAGGGTCCTAGGATCAAGCCCTGTGTAGGGCTCCTTGCTCAGTGGGGAGTCTGCTTCTCCTTCTCCCACATCCCTGCTTATGTTCCCTCTCTCCTTCTCTCACTCTTGTCAAATAAATAAATAAAATATTTTTATAAATAAATAAATAAATAAATAAATGTAACTAAGACACCATAACAGATACCTCCGAGTTACATGGATAACATATGGGATATAGGGGATGAACAGTCCCAGGCAGCTCCTGATAAGAACCCTTTGACCAACATGGGGCCCCAACTTTGGAACTATGGGCCACACCTACAAACTGTAATATTCTATCATATTTGTAATACAAAAGAAATTGTTCTTCCAATTTAGGTTAATAATGGGTTTCTATACAGATAATGATCTTGGATTTCAAAATTTATTTTACAAAATTCATTTTAACTTGAATGACTCCCTAGTTAACATCTGCTCATAGAGCTTACACATGACTACTTTAATGTTTTTTCCCCATGCCACTAGAGTAATTGACCCCTTTTGCCAAATAGCAGCCTTTCCATCCTCTGGTGTCTCCTGGACATTACAAAGCTGTTGGGAATATCTCACATTGGATTTACACAACTTTCTATTTCAACTGCCCTTAAACTCTGGCTCTTAATGTTCCTCCCAAATTGCAACAGAAGATAATATAAAAACATAAAATCAGTCAAAATAAAGAGCTATTTATTGCATACAAAATTGACAAAGGTTTTTGAAATGATATGTCTAAGGTTGGCAAGTGTGGGTAAGGTAAAACAAGCATTCTCATATATTATTCACAGAACGGACTTTTTAGAGACCCATTTGGCCATTTATGGTGAGAATTTTGACACTGCTCATATCATGTGACTCAATATAATCACTCCTAGAAATGTTTAACTCTAAATAAATAATCAAAGATAAGGACAAGTATTTATCTTCAAGGATTTCAGCATTATTTATAAAGCTAGAAAATTGACAATATCCTAATTAACTAAAAGTAGACAAATGGCTCAATCAATTATGGCTCATGCATGTGATATTAATCAATAAAAATCAAAGTCAATAAAAATCAATAAAATAAAATAAAATAAAAATCAAAGAATATTTACCACATAAATAAGTGCTACTCACATAACATTTAAAGAATGAGACATTAAAGATTACCACGATTTTACACAGGAAAACAATGTACCTTAAAATGCAAAAGGAAAGATACTAAAAATTTAATAGTGGAACAAGTCCTTGAAGAGTTTACACTTGAGTTGGTAGATATATTGAATTGGTAGATGTGTTACTTACATCTATTTAGCAATATACAAGTAATATACAATAAACAAGTAATATATCAAAGCACAAAAGCTTGACCAACTAATTATTATCTGTGTACAGGGAATATTCTTTTAACTGAATCTGGAAGAATGAGTAGTTTTCCAGATGGAGAACTAGTAAAAAGGCATTCTTAGAGGAAGAAATAATATATGCAAAGCCACTGAGTTGTCCATTCCTGGTATCTAGGTGAAGGGCCAAATGCTCAATTAATGTTTGTTACATACATTAATGAATGAGTTAAAAAGAAACATAATTTCATGTTCTCTGACTTTTTTGTCTCCTATGTTTCAGTCACTAAAAGCTTACAATAACAACATAAGGATATATTACAAACATCCAAATTAATTTTATATCAATTACAACTTAGATTACTTTTTAAAATCTTGTGATTTCTTAATTTCATCAGTAATTTATCAGTAATTTATTGAATAATTAATGTAAGAGAAGTACCCCTCAGAAATTATTTAAAGGTATTAACTCTTTACCTCATACCTTATGGAACAGGTAACATTTAGACCAAGAGCCCTTTGTCTACTCACCAACTATAAATCGAAAGAAGAATGTAATTGAGTTTGGACACTTTTTCTAAAAAAAAAAAACAAAAAAAAAACAGTACAAGGAGATCTTTGATACAATTTAGGCTTCTTTTAAAAAGATTTGTTTGCTGTTGTTTATTCTTCCTAAAATAATAAAGTGATATGTTGGCAATGTAGATGGCAAAATTGATATTAAAATCCCTGTACAGTTACTAAATTTCTGAGTCATTACTTAACTTCTTCACATCCATAAAAACTGAAGTCCATCATCCTTCGTCAGCAATTAGGAGATGGAAGGTTTGGAGGGAAACTTGGTCATGTTTTTCTAATCTAATGATAGTAGACAGAAAAAAATGTCTATAGAAAGGAAAAGCAGAGGAATACAATCTCAACCAAGATTTAATGCATAGATGGAACTTATATTCAATTAGATATTTATTATTAAAATAATAGTAACTAAAAACCCTTTTATAGCCATTTTACTTATTAAATACTCTATATTAGAGTATTACAGTATTAGCATATACTATATATTATATATATTATAGTATTAGTACTAGCAAAATGTTATAGATAAGGCATAGTGCTCCCACAAGGTATGAAATCTAACAGAAGATCCTCACATAGTGGTGCCTGGATGACTCAGTCAGTTAATCATCCAGCTCTTGATTTCAGCTCAGGTCATGATCTCAGGATTGTGGGATCAATCCCTATGTTAAGTGTTTGCCTTCAGCTCAGGTCATGATCTCAGTATGGAGTATGCTTGGGATTCTCTCTCTCTGCCCCCCCTCACCCCCTCCCAAATAAATAAATAAAATCTTAAAAAAAAAAAGAAGAAGATCACCACATATCACCAAGAGCTACCTTCTGAACCTCAATAATGGAGCTCTGGCACCAAAGAGTACCTTTTAACTGTGAAATGTACTTTTAATTGTAAAAATGTCAAACTTCTATCCAAAAGACCAAAGTTGGCCACATCCACACGAAGGGAAAAACCAAATGGATCAATCTTTGCTGCACAAATGGAGGTTTTGCAGTAGAGATGAATGTTGAGAAAACCAAGTAATCACATGCATATGGATAGTTACTCATGCAGACTCATGAGACTCTTCACTGTAGAAATCAGCACCATATCAATATTGCAATTCATGATTTAGAGGGGAAAAAATGTCATAATAAATCAATGTGGTTCATTTAAATTGATTTTATACTTTTGTTTGTATTTGATTTGCAGGTTTTTTGTTTCATTGTTACATAAGTCTTGGACATTGTTACATAAGTCTGGGACATATTTTAAGGGTATTTTTTTAACAATATTTTTTTTCCTTCAAAAGAGATATAGAGGGGCACCTGGTGGCTCAGTCAGTTAAGCATCTACCTTTGGCTTAGGTCATGATCCTAGAGTCCCAGGCTCAAGCCCCATGCTGAGCTCCCTGCTCGGTGGGGAGCTCTGCTTCTCCCTCTCCCTCTGCCCCTCCTCTCACTTGTGCTCTCTCTCACCCATTCCTCTCTCAAATAAATAAATAAAATCTTTAAAAAAGAGAAAGAGAGAGAGATACATGCTTTGATGTAATATAGGGTACAGCTTTGCTAGGAACTGGCTTATCATTTCACTTCTTGTGCAGATCCACCTATAGGGTGAAACTGTCACTCTGGCCAGAGTGTGCCAGTAGCTATACTATGGCAGTTATGGTGGCCATTACAAGTTGTGAAAGTAGTACTCTGCCCTATGTATCAATCTCTGTGAACCTGGTTGAAATAGTTCTATCCTGAGGCAGGAATCCAACTCAGATGAATTAAGTTGAACTATGTGAAACTGTCAGTTTTGTAAGTCAAAAAAGAGTCAAATATCAGCATTTGCTTATCAGGCGACCTAATATATGCTCAAGCTTCTTTTCCTTTAAGGACAACCTGACCTAAATCAGTATGAATGCATCAAAATAAAGACCTCTTAATGGGCAACTAACCTTCCCTGATGTAATCCTGATATTCACCAGTGCCATTTGTTCAGAGTAGAATTAAAAAGTAAAGGCTTTGAGGTACCTGGGCAGCTCAGTCCATCAAGCATTTGCCTTCAGCTCAGGTCATGATCTCAGGAGCCTGGGATGGAGCCCTGCATTAAGCCCACATCAGGCTCCGTGCTCAGCAGGGAGTCTGCTTCTCCCTCTGCCTTTGCTCATGCTCTCCATCTCTCTCTCAAATAAATAAATAAAATCTTAAAAAAATAAATAAATAAAGGCTTCTTTGTCTCTTCCTAAGTGATACCTGTGGAGGCGGCAGCCATTTTCTATTCAGCATCATGGCCACCCTCAGACCTCTCATGAAGCCCAAGATCACTAAAAAGAGGACCAAGAAGTTCAACAGGAACCAGCCAGCCTGATATGTCAAAATTAGGCACAACTGGTAGAAACCCAGAGACACTGACAATAGGCTACACAGAAGATTCAAGGGCCAGATATTGATGCCCAACATTGGTTAGAGGAGCAATAAGTAAACAAAGCACATGCTACCCAGTGGCTTCTAGAAGTTCATAGTCCACAACATCAAGGAGGTTGAAGTGCTCCTGATGTGCAACAAATCTTGCCATGCAGAGATTGCTCACAATGTCTCCTCCAAGATTCACAAAGCCACTGTGGAAACAGCAGCCCAGCTGGCCATCAGAGTCACAAATCCCAATGCCAGGCTGCAGAGTAAAGAAAAGGAATAGATAGAGAGCTTATGTGTACATTGTATTTGTGTTAATAAAACCATAAAACTATATAAAAAGGCTTTTTTATATATAAAAAAAATGAAAAAAAGCTATTGAATATATTTTAATTCAATATAAAAAAGAAAGAAATCCAGAAAAAATATAAAATTATACATTAAAAATGGGACACTGGAGTTTTGAGAAAATGGTGGAATAGGAGGATCCTGAGCTCACCTTGTTTCACAGACACACAAAGATTAACAGCTATATCTATGCAACTTATTCTGAAAACAATCTGATAACTGGCAGAACAGACTTTCCACAGTTACCCATAGAGAAAAGGGCATATATTAAAGGGTAGGAGGGGCAGAGACCCAGTTGGGAACCAAAGCACCCCCACCACCATGTGACCAATGACAAATGGAAGGGACATCACAAGCATGAATAAGTGCTAAGGTACTCCTGACACTGGGGACTCCTACTGGGAAGACAATCTCCATAATACCTGGTTTGAAAAAAAGTGGGACTTAACTCCTAGAAAGCAGGTGGGCAATAAGAAACTGAGTTCCCATCCTTAAAGAGCCAGTATACTAAATAACTTGGCCCAGACACAGCAAAGAAGCAGTAGTTTTAAAATTACCTGGGGTATATGTGAAGGAGATTTCTGAATAATCACAGAACATGTGCAGAAGGGAAAGGGATCTGCAAGACATTTCTCTGCAAACAGAAGTGTTCACAGGCACCATCTCTCTTCTCCTTACCACCCCACTCCCCAACGTAAATGGCCAGAAACTTCTGGGAACAAGTGCTAACACTCTCCATCTTCTTTGCTAGCACCTCATGCCCCATCCTGGCACTCCTCTGAAGACTCAACCTGTCAAATTTACCTGCTTTGGCAGGCATCTCTCTCCAAAGTGACTCCTGCTCTGCTACACCAAGCAGGCAGCCTCAGCCAGAACCAATGCCACCCAAAGGTTAAAAAAAAAAAAAATTAAAGCTTTTTAATATAAGATCAGGAAAAAGAAAAGGATGTCCACTCTCACCACTTTTATTCGACATAGTACTGGAAGTCCTAGCTGCAGTGACCAGAAAAGAGAAAAAAAGAAAAAGCACCCAAACTGGTAAGAAATAAAACCCTCTATTTGCAGATGACATGATACTGTATACAGAAAACCCAAAAGATTCAGCTAACTTTAGAACTGATAAATGAATTCAGTAAGGTTGCAGGATACAAAATAAATATACAGAAATCTGTGGAATTTCTATAGACTAATAATGAAATGGAAATTAAAGTTAAGAAAACAAGCCCATTTATATTTGCCACCAAAAAGAATAAAATATCTAGGAATATCTTATACACTAACAATGAAAACACAGAAAGGGAAATTAGAGAATTGATTCCATTTATTATAGCACCAAGAACCATAAGATACCAGGGAATAAACCTAACCAAAGAGATAAAGGATCTGTACTCGAGGAACTACAGAAAACTCATGAAAGAAATCGAAGAAGACACAAAAAGATGGAAGACCATTTCATGCTCATGGATCAGGAGAATAAACATTGTTAAAATGTCTATACTGCCTAGAGCAATCTATACTTTTAATGCCATTCCAATCAAAATTCCACCGGTATTTGTCAAAGAGCTAGAGCAAAAAATCCTAAAATTTGTATGGAATCAGAAGAGACCCCAAATTGCTAAGGAAATATTGAAAAAGAAAAACAAAACTGGGGCATCATGTTGCCTGATTTTAAGCTTTACTCCAAAGTTATGATCACCAAGACAGCATGGTACTGGCATAAAAACAGACACATAGACCAGTGGAACAGAGTAGAGAGCCCAGATATGGACCCACAACTCCATGGTCAAATAATCTTCAACAAAGCAGGAAAAAATATACAGTGGAAAAAAGACCATCTCTTCAATAAATGGTGCTGGGAAAATTGGACAGCTATATGTAGATGAATGAAACTCAACCATTCTCTTACACTATACACAAAGATAAACTCAAAATGGATAACAGACCTCAACATGAGGCAGGAATCCATCAGAATCATAGAGGAGAACATAGGCAGTAACCTCTTCAATATCAGCCACAGCAACTTCTTTCAAGATACATCTCCAAAGGCAAAGGAAACAAAAGCGAAAATGAATTTTTGGCACTTCATCAAGATCAAAAGCTCTGCACAGCACAGGAAATAGACAACAAAACAAAGAGGCAACCCACAGAATGGGAGAAGATATTTGCAAATGACAGTAGAGACAAAAGGTTGATATCCAGGATCTATAAAGAACTTCTCAAACTCAGCACGCACAAAACAGATAACCATGTCAAAAAATGGGCAGAAGACATGAACAGACACTTCTCCAATGAAGACATACAAATGGCTATCAGACACATGAAAAAATGTTCATCATCACTAGCCATCAGGGAGATTCAAATCAAAACCACATTGAGATAACATCTTACACCAGTTAGCATGGCCAAAATTAACAAGACAGTAAACAACATATGTTGGAGAGAATATGGAGAAAGGGGAACCCTATTACACTGTTGGTGGGAATGCAAGTTGGTGCAGCCACTTTGAAAAATAGTGTGGAGATTCCTTAAGAAATTAAAAATAGAGCTTCCCTATGATTCTGCAATTGCACTACTGGGTATTTACCCCAAAGATACAGATGTAGTGAAAAGAAGGGCCAATGTTCATAGTAGCAATGGCCACAGTCACCAAACTGTGGAAAGAATCAAGATGCCCTTCAACGGACAAATGGATAAGGAAGATGTGGTCCATATACACTATGGAATATTATGCCTCCATCAGAAAGGATGAATACCCAACTTTTGTATCAACACGGATAGAACTGGAAGAGATAATACTGAATGAAATAAGTCAAGCAGAGAGAGTCAACTATCATATGGTTTCACTTATTTGTGGAGCATAAGAAATAACACAGAGGACATGGGGAGATGGAGAGGAGAAGGAAATTGGAGGGGGAGATGAACCATGAGAGACTATGGACTCTGAAAAACAATCTGAGGGTTCTGAAGGGGCAGGGGGTGGGAAGTTGGGTGAGCCTGGTGGTGGGTATTATGGAGGGCACGTTTTGCA